>JBBBDQ010000367.1:542500-585000 GCA_037127315.1 Ascarosepion bandense
CCAATCCCCATCTCTATACTGATGTCTGCTATGCAACACGCCCATCTAGATTAAATAATTAGATTACTGAATTTGTATTATAAACATCACTTTTATTTCTTGTAGAAAGTGCTTAAAATAGATAGGTAATTGTTTTATATCAATGTTCTGATTATACACTAAAACTGAGTTGTAATTGTTGAAGATTTGCATATGCAAACTACAGAGAACAGGAATTTATATTGTCATTTGTTTCAGGTTATCTTTGTCTATTATATCTTATAGTAAGTAGTTGTTATTTGGTTAGGGATCAACTTTTTATAATTTGGCTCCTGTGTTTAATTCTGTGTTTACTTACTGATCTTTCTGTTGTCATTTCACTATCATTTTTTGCTTGTAACGACTTTGTTACAACAAACACATCTAAGCCATGTTGCAAGTTGCAAATGTCCTTTTTAAGCACATTAAGACTATTACATAAAACAGTGTTAAATTTTACAAGAAATAATCCTGAAGAAAATGTTGGATAATTAAAAACAATGTCAAACTAACAGCCAATGATTATATCTAAAGAAATTTCAAAACCTATAACTGCCAATTCTTTATGGTGCTGATTTGCCTCTTCTCAAAGCTGAAAAATATTTTTGCACTAACAGAACCAGAGATTGAATTAATGATTTCTAGGGAACCAGATGAATAGTTTTCTTCACTGATGCATTTATGATACTGAAGTAACATTTTGTGGACTTGAAAGCTAATTCTTTCTAAAATACAGTATTCATATCTTATTGATTATATAGTTTGGACATAGAATTTGCACTAAAACATTTTTGGTTTTCTTTCTTCAGTGTTGTTCTAAGCTTAACTATCGCCCGGTTCACACTCCACCCATGTCTTTTGAACAGGTGAAGAGTCTCATCCCTTGTTTCCTGTTTAGGATGTGGTTCCCGGCTTTCTCTTTTCCAATCATTTTACTCTTAAGTAGCCCCATGCGCGTCAGTGGCGTCACCACCTTGCTTGGGGTGATATGATTAAAAAAAAAAAAAAAGCTTATTTCAACATTAGAAAGTGAAAATTACCAAAAGTGAGAGACAGCTAAAAAGGCCAGAGAATATCATATCATTTGTTAAAGTGTTTGTACAAGCAACAAAGATAAAGATACTAGTCTGAAAGTAATGTGAACTAGAAAAAGTTTTTCATAACAGAAATTGGAGCAAAATACTTTGGAAAAAGTTAATGATAAAATCTATCATGTAGGTCAGGACACATATGTAAAATCTATTATTTATAATGCCGAAAGTTCTCAACCAGGAGAGACTTCCAAGGGTGGGAGAGAATTTTTTTTTTTTTTGTGTTTTTATATACAGAATATTGTTTATGGAATTGCAATACCCTAGCATTCTATTGAGCTTCAGTTTATTTATTTAATAATTAGATATGAACTAAAAGAAATGATTGTAAATGTATTCAAGTTTAAAAAATCTCACATTTTCTATTGCTAATAAATTTGTAAAACTCTCCTCTAAAAATAATCCATGTTAATGTATTAATATGGAAAAGAATGGATAAATAACATTGACATTTCATTTTAACATATATTTATTAAAATTACACAAAATTATCTGAAATACTAAATAGTAAATTTATTCACTTGCCATTGATTTCAACCATGGCCTCCTGATGACTTTAGAATCTCTTGCATCTTTCCTGGATGGTTTCCTTTTGTTGAGTTGGTGAATACTGCCATAATCCTTGCCTTCATTTCATCTTTAGTGACACAGGGAGTTTTGTTGGTATTACACTCAACTCTGCTCAACACATAATTGTTGTATGCCTACATCTATACAGGAATGGAATGTTTTTATCATAAATACACGCACACTATTGGTAGTAGAGTAGAGTGATTATTCAGACTAGCAGTGTATCTACTTTACATGGCATGCAAGTCTTGTATTTGTTGATATACCATTATTCCCAACCTCCATTTTTGGTGATTACTCATGCAGTAACTTTTTAAGGTTACAAAAATAATAATCAAGGGTTTGCAGTCTAGGGAGTTAAGGAGCCAGATATAAGGGATAATGTGGTCACAGAAATTCTGACAGCCATGACTGGGTTTTGCTTGTGTGGCATGGAGCAGAATCCTTTTACCAGACATAACATTTCTTGCAGCCACCCTCTTGACCTAGGGCACCAATACCTCCCCAAGATATGTGAGCCTGCATGTTGAGACTGTCGCCCTCACTAACAATTTTAGAAGTTTTTTTTTTTTTTTTTTTTTTTTTTTTTTTATCAGAATGAGTTTTCCAATCTGCCATACATCCAATACAAAGATTTCAGAATGTTTGAATGTCAATCTGAGGCCAGTGCAGAAGATTCAGAAAGATTTAGAGCTTCTGGTGTGAATGCCAAGCAGTACAGCATGCTTTTCCAAATCTCTGGCAGAGTAAATTGCATAAAGATGCTCTTTTTCTCACAGAGAGTGCTTAACTGACTCTACTGTGCTATCGACAAAAACAAACATATATGCACAAAATTAAAAATATAAAATGACAACAATTTACTCATTGCAACCTCTGTGTGTATGTGTGTGTGTATATATATATATATATATATATATATATATATTTTTTTTTTTTTTCATATGTTTGCATACATTTGCATGTATGTATCTGTCATGTTCTTGTCTGCATATGCACATGTGTATCTTTTATGTGCTTATATGCATGTATATATTTGTGTGTATTGTGTATATATGTTTTATGTTGTACATATGTGTTAGATGTGTGAGTATGTGTTGGATGTGTGTATATGGATGTTGTGTTGGTGTGTATGTATATGAATGTGTATGTGCTTTGGCTGTTTATATATGAATGTGTGTGTGTATGTGCTTTGGCTGTTTATATATGAATGTGTGTGTGTATGTGCTTTGGCTGTTTATATATGAATGTGTGTGTGTATGTGCTTTTGTGGCTTGTTTATATATGAATGTGTGTGTGTATGTGCTTTGGCTGTTTATATATGAATGTGTGTGTGTATGTGCTTTGGCTGTTTATATATGAATGTGTGTGTGTGTATGTGCTTTGGCTGTTTATATATGAATGTGTGTGTGTATGTGCTTTGGCTGTTTATATATGAATGTGTGTGTGTATGTGCTTTGGCTGTTTATATATGAATGTGTGTGTGTATGTGCTTTGGCTGTTTATATATGAATGTGTGTGTGTATGTGCTTTGGCTGTTTATATATGAATGTGTGTGTGTATGTGCTTTGGCTGTTTATATATGAATGTGTGTGTGTATGTGCTTTGGCTGTTTATATATGAATGTGTGTGTATGTGCTTTGGCTGTTTATATATGAATGTGTGTGTGTATGTGCTTTGGCTGTTTATATATGAATGTGTGTGTGTATGTGCTTTGGCTGTTTATATATGAATGTGTGTGTGTATGTGCTTTGGCTGTTTATATATGAATGTGTGTGTGTATGTGCTTTGGCTGTTTATATATGAATGTGTGTGTGTATGTGCTTTGGCTGTTTATATATGAATGTGTGTGTGTATGTGCTTTGGCTGTTTATATATGAATGTGTGTGTGTATGTGCTTTGGCTGTTTATATATGAATGTGTGTGTGTATGTGCTTTGGCTGTTTATATATGAATGTGTGTGTGTGTGCTTTTGGCTGTTTATATATGAATGTGTGTGTGTATGTGCTTTGGCTGTTTATATATGAATGTGTGTGTGTATGTGCTTTGGCTGTTTATATATGAATGTGTGTGTGTATGTGCTTTGGCTGTTTATATATGAATGTGTGTGTGTGTATGTACTGGCTGTTTATATATGAATGTGTGTGTGTATGTGCTTTGGCTGTTTATATATGAATGTGTGTGTGTATGTGCTTTGGCTGTTTATATATGAATGTGTGTGTGTGTATGTGCTTTGGCTGTTTATATATGAATGTGTGTGTGTATGTGCTTTGGCTGTTTATATATGAATGTGTGTGTGTATGTGCTTTGGCTGTTTATATATGAATGTGTGTGTGTATGTGCTTTGGCTGTTTATATATATGAATGTGTGTGTGTATGTGCTTTGGCTGTTTATATATGAATGTGTGTGTGTATGTGCTTTGGCTGTTTATATGAATGTGTGTGTGTATGTGCTTTGGCTGTTTATATATGAATGTGTGTGTGTATGTGCTTTGGCTGTTTATATATGGATGTTGTGTAAATATATTCAGTTAGATAGGTGTGAGTTTGTGACTCTGGGTTTCACACTCTTGCAATCGTCAGACGAACTGATTAATTTTTGTAAAATATTGGATATATGTAGGGCTGCTTATATTGGTGTATTTTTGTGGAAGTGGGAGGAAGATTTGTCATACAAACTCAGACACAGATACACACTTGTACACCCACTGACATATACAGAATATGTTTGAAAGTACTTAGAAACATTGAGAAATGAATAATAAAATTATCCGTCAATGTTACAGCTCATTTCTTACATATTTTTATTATAATACGCGAAAGATTATCCATGAGCATGAACAGATTTTATCAAAAATAAGCAGACACAATGTTCGCAATTTATTTAATCTGACATGTCTAAAAAAAAATTTGCTGCCTAAATACGCAAATATATATATATATATATATATATATATATATATATATATAAAAACAAAAGTAATGTATTTCAAGTATAATGGACATTTCTAATACCTGAACATATTGCAGGATATACCTACTTGGGTTTTGAGAATTACAAAGATGATATTTAAAATTCTAAAATCATTCCAGCTTTCTCTATAGTTTTGGAAATAGTAAAAAGTCCTGGCATGTTGCCTCCAACAAAAAGACTTCATATAAATAGGTCACTTTGTATTCTTTCTTAAGAAATTTTACTTTTCCCCTTTAAAAATATGACTGAGGTCTCTTGCAGGTGAATAAATGTGCCTAAATCATTCTAGAAGTCAATTTGTGAGATTCTGGCTGTCCATTCTGTTATTTCTTACACTCTAGCTTACAAGCGAACAAGATGGATTCATTTTTCAGTCCAAATATGCATAAAGATGGTGGGCGTTAAGTAGGTGGATTGGTAGAAAGCCATTTGTTTTTGTTGTTTTGTTTTTCATGCTTCCCTGCCTACGTCTGTGCCTTTACTTTGAGACCAGATTCATCAGTTGCTGCGCAGTTAACCTGTGCAACCATCTTAGGCAAGAGATCAACTTCTGAAGTTAACAGTCATCAGCTTCCTAACTCCATTCTCTCTCACAACACACACTGAGTAGACTTTGAAGCTACAATTAGAATTGTTGTTCTCTTATTTATCAGATACTGAGATTATATATATATATACACACACACACACACACACACACACAGACACAGAGACAGTAGAGAAAATAGTATAAAGCTGTTCTTGTGTTTGCATATCTATCATATATATATATATATATATATATATATATATATATATATATCTTTTTTTTGCAAGTTTTATTAAAAACAATTAGATGCATTTTTCAATAAAAATGAAACCACAGTTCATTGTCTGTTGTTTTTTAATGAAACTTTCATAAAAGAAGAATTGCTGCTCAAATACACAATTAAATTACATGACCCGGCATCCAACTATGAAAGTAACACTAAAACACTTTATTCAGTTAAGTGCCATACGTGATACATGCTTGGGCAATCATGTCTCAAAAGAGACATGACTGACTGGGCAGAAGATTATCCTGCAGTATATTGGCATTAATTTCTGTGGTAGATTGGTTGCCAGCCAATGCTATAGAACCCAATATGTCCTGTTATTTAACCCATAACTGGCAGAAAAAAACAGATTAATATCTTTTCCAAAGGTAGTTGCATGTAAGCGAATGCAGAGAATTCAACTGGAATTCGAACTCAGTTCCCCAATTTCTCGTTCCAAGCTGATATTCACTGCATCCCAAACAAACACTTACTAAACAAAAAACGTGTTTGCAATGTACATATTTTTATTTAATCTGATTAGTTAAAAGGAACACACAAATTTTATATCTTCCCATATACATACTAAGGTTTTTTGTATTTAAATGTAAATCATCTGTACAACCAACATCCAACATTGCCTGATGAAGAGAATCTATCTCGAAACATAGAAATTTCCATGTCGCAATGCACAATTCATAATTATATGATATATAATTATATATATTGAGCCCTGTTTATAATAAAATAAATGCCAGGGTACTCAAAATAGTAAAAACTTGAGTCCCCTTCATCTGTAAATACATTAATCATCACAACTTCTTTCTTAGGGATGAGAAGTGGGATGGGGGAAATCCAGTTGCAGCATTAGGCTTATTTTAGGATCAAATCCTACCAATACCTTACACATAAGTTTTTTTATAGATTCTGCTTAATGTTTTGAAAACAAATTATTTTCTATTAGGTTCTAAATTGATCATCAAATCTTCTATATTTTTTCCATTTAAGGTCTGCTCAGCATAGTTTCAGTATAAATCACAGGCGGGCTCTGTAGGTGTTGAACAAACACAAATGTGCCTGAGCAGGCGTCTGCAATGGGGATTAGCTAGTTGCTTTAATAGACAGACGTCCTTGGATACAAGTGGGCAACCATTATATATATATATATATATATATATATATATATATATATATATATATATATATATATATATATATATATATATATATATATATATATATATACACACACACACACACACACACACACACTGTCTTTTATTAGCTTTAGCCTTTTTTTTTTTTTTTTTGCATATTTGGCTTTACATCTCTCCAACATCCAATTCTATTTTTATATACTTTGCCTGATATCTTTCACATCAATCAGTAGCCACACACACACATATATATATATATATATATATATATATATATATATGAAACCTACAATTTTAATTGCATCCAGTGAGGTAGACTAATTTTTTTTTTAATTTTTTTTTTTGTTTCTTTGTTTTTTGAGATGGGTGTAAATACTATTGTCTTTCAGAATAAGGATTTAACCTATGCAAGGCTTTTATTCATTTTTAAAAGTTTTAAGCACAGCCCCCCTCCCTCTCTCTCTCTCCTTCTCTGTAACCCTCTGCACATTAGTGGTGGTGTCACTTTGCTTGGGGTGATATGATTAAAAAGAAAAATCATCACTTAAGATTGTGTGTGTTTAAACAACCCATCTCTGCGGTATCCGCTGGTAAAACTGAAATATCAAGTGACAGCTATACTCAGTAAATGAGAAAGCAGATTTGTTTCTCACCATATGGAACAATTCTGAGTTCCATGCACTCAACAATTGATGATTACCTAACAATTACAATGTGCATGAAACTCTAAGTCATACCAAACAATGAGAAACAAAATATATATTTATTGTTAATAGAAATTTTACATCTGTTATTATACATTGACCACTGGCACTAGTTAATATTTATATATACATTAGCTATTTTCTCTTTTGGAATTTATTGACCAAGTAAAATTTATAAAATCTTTCTTTTTAAAACAAATTTTCAAGAAAATAGAAAATAAGTTTCTTAAATCCAGTTACTATTGTGACTTATTCCAGTAATGGAAATTCCTTCCTAACTTTTTGTTCAAAGTGGTATGGAATGTCAGTGTCTTATGTCATTATTTTCTCTTTGAATTACTTGTGATATTCATTTTAGTTGTTGCTGCTGTTGGTAGTCTTCAAGTGATGTGGTTACTGTTATTTGCTACAGTTCTTTGTGGACTGCAAATACCGAATCACAATGTAAAAAATATTGTTTACCAGTTTTTGATCATAATTAAATTAGACCAATATACAATTGTTAGAAAGTGCTCAATACATATATAATGTAGAGCTTTTGAATATTTTTCATTTGGAAACTAGTTATTTACACAACCTTCATTTCAACCTTTTGGTATCTTTAGGTGATTTATAACAATTGGTTCTCCAATGTTTTTATTATTTTCAAACATACAACAGGGATTTTTATGACCGCACAACTGGAAGTTTAAAATAACTAAAATTTTCAACATTAAGGAGGGGTTTTTTAAGGATCTTAACCACTTTCATCTTGATTTGTATGATCCTAAAATATATTTTCTGGTGTGATTACATCCTGACATCACTTCAGATCTTTCATTTAGTAATGTTTTTGTTCTGGAAATAATATTATGGCTACAGTCTGTAGAATCAAAAAAGAGTTTCTAAAGGAGTAATGGAATTTATTATCCTCTTTGAGAAAAATCCTGCTGAAAAGTGTATTTTTTGTTTAATAAATTTCTCAAAGAAAGAGTAGATTGAAATAAAAATACTATTTAAAAAAATAAGCTGAGAATGTACTCAAATGTGGGTATCAATTAAAAATAATATTTAATATCTATATGATTTGTTAATTTTAACATCAATCATCTGAGAGACCCCCCCTCTCTCTCTCTCTCTGTGTCTTTCATTAGTATGACTGATGCTAACCTTCAGGGTAGTGACTTGTTGTGCCTTCTTGGGATAACATTTTCTACTGACATTAAGTGGAAAGATTATATTGAATCAGTTACTAGGTTTGCTGCTAGGAACGTTGGTTTACTGGGTTATGATAGACAACTTTTCTTGCAAGAATCTTACATATTTACAACTCTACCATTCATCCACGCTTTGAATATTGATGTCAGATTTGATCTTGTATTCCTGCTATATATTTAGAGACTTTTGGGAAAATCCAAAGAATCTGGATTGTTATTGGTCCTGACCTGACATCTTGGCTTCAACCATTTTCCTACTACTTTCCTCTACCTTTCCTATAAATATTTTCATGGTAATTCGAATTCCTCCATGACATCAACACTTTATGAATTTATGCTGCGGATATCATGGATCGAGCATGTGAGCAATGATGATGTTTTGGAACGGATTCAAATGAAAGAGAAATTAATACTGAGCATCAGGAAAAGACGGTTAAAGTTCCTGGGATATGTAATGAAGAAGGAGGGCTTGGAGAACCTGATACTAACAGGCTACATAGATGGGGAAAGCAGTGGATAACATATTTGAAGGGCCTGAGCAGGTGGATGACAGAATGGGGGTTGCGTGGTGTAACAGGAGAATGTGTGCTAAGAGCCACTAGGGATAGGGAAACATGATCACCTACATCCTGAAAAGACAAAGCACATAGAAGAAGAATTAAATTGGCAGCCATATTTCATCATTTTACAGTTGAAATGGCTAGATGTTACTCTAAGGTCGATGCTAACAATTCTTTTCTCTCACACTTCTTATTTGTGGAACTCTTCTGGCTTCTTATTTTCCAGTCAAATTTGATCTTCAAAAACTTAAATGCAATGTCAATCATTATCTTTTTTTTTTTTTTTTTTTTTTTTAAATCATTTCACCCCGAGCAAGGCAGAAACGCCACTGATGTGCAGGGGGTTACATAAATGTAGAAAGATTAATTAGAAAAGAGTGAGGAGTACAAGCTAGTTAGAAAGGAACAATAGAAAACTGAGAAAGCAGGTGCAATGACAGGTACATGGGCGGAGAGAAAGGGAAGGTTATACAGGGGAGGGGAGAGAGCTAGAGGCCAGTGGTTAGTAGGTGAGTATTAACTTTGCTTTTAAATTTCTGGAGGTCATAGCCGTCAGGAAAGCAAGAATACGGGAGTGAGTTCCACAGGCGGGAAGTGCGAGAGAGGAAGCTGCAGGAGTAGAATTGTCGTCTGCCTTCTTGATTCCTCTTCTTTTATTGTTCTCACTCTTTAATATTTTTTTCTTTTTTTTATTCTTCCCACTCAGTAACTTTCTTTTGTCATAGTGGTTTTATTGCCTTATTTAGAGTAAAATGATTAATATATCAGTCATTTAAATGCTATATGTGATACAGGCTTAGGTGATCATGTCTCTTTCGATCCATGACTGACTAGGCAGAAGATTTTCCCGCAGTAGGTCGCCATTTCTTTCTGCAGAAGACTGGTTGATAACCAATCTATCCTGCTATTCAGCCCATAGCTGGAGTGAGAAAAGATGGGTTAATACTTTCTTTAAGTGTATTTGCCTGTAAATAAATGCAACAACTGGAATTAAAATTTGGCTCTTCCAATTCTCATTCTGAGCCAATATCCATTGCTCTACAATGCACATCTTTATATATATATCTATATACACACACACACACACACACACACACACACACACACACACTATTATTAGGTCAGACATGTCATGCATCCATTATAAAGCAAAGGCAAATAAGAGGCATCAGGTTTTTGTAATTTGTTGTTAGGAAAGAAAAAAAGTATTATTATTGAACAAGACAGCAAACACATAGCAAACAGATTTATTGATTGCATGGACATAAAACATAAAAAATACAACAGCGATGATTTTCTTTTTATATGTTTAAGATTAAATTATCCTTTCTTTTTTCTACAAGCTGGAAAGAAAAAATAAAATTCTGTGATAATACAGTAATACATTCTGAATGCTTTCAGTGACGTAGATGAAATTAAGCTTTTTAAGAAGTCAGCCAATAAGACCAAGGGAGGTAATTTTATAAAGAGTTATCACTCCTAGCTCAGGCATTTTACCAAATTTCAACTATTTTAGATCATGGATAATTTTATAATTATTAAAATATGAAATAAAGTTATTTTAATTGCTACTAATAACGAAATTATCAAACTCTGCATATATTTACCAGATTAAAATTGAGATACAATTAATATTGAATAATTAGTTCCAACAATATTACACCCTTATTATTTTTAATAACTACTATCAGATTAATAAATAAATAAAAATTCATCACTTCTTTAAAAAGTGTTTTGTTTGGGTTAGTATAGGAAACTGAGCAGGTATGAATTTTTTGAGAGTTTGAGAGAGTTTACGTCTGACGCATTATTCAATTTGATCATCTACGAACTTCATGGCTGAGACGGTCAGTAAGAGATCAGTCTGAGATATGCCAGATCTAATGATGGTTTGAGACGCACATTTTGAATCCCATCAGTGCATGTTTTTCTTTAATAAGATTTCTCAAATATTTAGGCTGGTAGATGAAAATAAACATACTGTTTAATAAATAAACAAAGCGTCTACACAAATACAGTGATTAAATCTGTCGGATTAATAAATAAAAAAACTTAAAAAACATTTTGGATAATAATCTGAATGGATGTGGCTATTTAAAAAGTCAGAGAAAAAATGTATCTAAACTTATTTATAAATGGAACTTTGTGTGTCTGTGTGTGTCTGTTACCTATAGACTCCGAAACGGCTGAACCGATTTTCTTGAAAATTCACACAATTGTACTATAAGCATCTGTGAGTGTTCTTAGCTAGGTTTTGTGTCAAGGTACCCCCGATAAATATCGACAATCAAAAAAATTGGGTTATAGAAGGAGTGGTCCGATATTAATCATATTTGATACACTCATAGAAAAAGACATAAACGATATTCAGAAGTTTCAAGGTTGCAGTTCTTACAATAGTGCAGAAAATCGATTTTATATATATATATATGAAAGGCAAGATGTTTGTGTGTGTGTGTGTCTGTTTATCTGCCTGTATGTCTGTATTTTTTTCAGCCCTTTTATTTTAGTTTTTGCTTCGGGTTTGGCTCTAAGTAGGTATAATTGTAGTTCTTAGTCTCAGCCATGATACCATTTACTCAGAGGACTTATTTAGCCTTCAAAATTCAGTTTACGGTGAAAAAACTTGTTTGATATCGATACCAGGAAATCAAAATTTGACTTACATCCATTCATTTTTCTTTCAGTCTACGGTTTTGCTTTAACTGGGAACAACTATTGCTTTTTAGTCTTTCATGGCAACATCCAAAGAGTCTGAACTCCAGGATCATAGATTAGTTTTAAAGCTTTCATTACAGCCAGGCAACGTTGGGCTATACTGCTAGTACATTATAAAGGAAAAGAATATGCTCTTTGACAGAGTTTGAACCTGCGTTCCCCTTGATCCTGGGGCTCTCTGTGTGGAGGAAAGCTGCCATTAGATTCATGTCTTAAGTTTGAGGCCAGCCAGACATATTTTTCTTTAGTAAGATTTTTTGAATATTCAGGCTGACAGACGAAAATAAATATACTGTTTGATAAATTAATTGGGCATCTACTCAAATACGAGCGTCCCCTAAAAATAATATTTAAGTAAAAGAAATAACTACCATATAATAAATTCATTTTGAATAATTCCTCTTTTTTTTCTTTTTTTTTTCATGGCTGATAAACATTCCTTGAAAAAACAGTGAAATTTAACTTAGTATTAGTAATTACTATGGTATCTTTGAATTAATATGTTGAGTTTCTTTACAATTCCAAAGATTCATAAAATTTAATTATGTCTCATTGTTTTGATTCTAAAAGATCTTAATATAAATTAACATCTACCCTTTTTAAATTGCTCATTATAAGAATGTCATAGACAATATTCTAATACAAATACTTTTTGCAAAGTTAGTTCCAAATTTTTATTTAAATGCGTTATGTATTTGTTATTCTGTTTTTTTTATATTTAAGGTGTTTTTTGTTTCCTTAAAAAAAAAAAATACACTTACCTCCTTTTAGCATCACAGTCACAATATACTAGATTGGCCAGAAAGTCCTGATTCCTTTAGGTAGAAGAAAGAAAACAACAAATCTTGATCTCTGTCTGATGGAATTTCCAAGGAATATTGCTTTTCAAACTTGTTCCACACGGTCACACCATCAAAACTAAACTGTATTGCTGCATGTGTGACAAACTCTAGGCGTATCCTGCTTTGGTCAGTTGAGGTCAAAAGGCATTGTTTCAACAAGACAATGTGAGAACACACACTGTCAGGTTGATTAAGGAGAAGTTTAAACAGACAGTGTTGAAACTGTTCCACATCCGCGATGCAGTCCTGATGCTGCTCAGAATGATTATCGCCTATTCTGCTCAGTGACACACTTCCTCCAAGACCAAAAATTCAACACTTTTGATGAAATGAAGAGATCTTATTTACAATTTTTTGATTTAAAGCCAGTGGACTGGTATCTGGGATAGATTCAGATGCTGTCTGATTGCTGACAGAAGATCAAGAATGGTCTTTATTTTGAAGAATAAATGTTGGTGTTTTTCTATAAAATTTTATTTTCTTCCCACTTCCTAAGTGAGTTAGGACTTTCTGAACAACCCAATATAAAATCAAATTAATAATAATTAATAATGTGTTCTTTTACTCATTTTCTCACACACTCTGTAACCCCTGTGGCTTTATTGCTTTGCCTGGGGTGAAATAATTGAAAAACAAATAAAATTACACTGCAGTTCTTTAAAAGATATGTTCTTCTTGGATTTTTCAGGAAAAAGACAGAAGAATTGAACTCATTCAACACAGAAAAATGAAGAGGAGGTTGCGAAGATCAATGGAACGGGTATGCATTCTGCTTTGTTTAATTTTTTGAGTATTCTTTATAAAATATTTAGATATGCAAAATCATGTGTGGATTAGGTGAAGTTAGTTGCATCAACCTGAAGATATCTTTGTGCACTTCTAGTCTCCACAGTTTGGCCAATTTCTTCATGTCCAAGGTAATCCTTTGAAATGTCAGAAGTGGTAATCTGGTGTTCTCTCTCACTTTTTTAGGTGGTGTGCCACATGTTCTTGTCTTTATAAGATCTCTACACAAAGCTTCATTCTTCTTTTCTGATTAGAAGGCCAAACCAATAGAATTGACTTTTAGTCAGGTCAGTTATGTCAGTCTTTAGATTATATACGGGATGTGATGGATAAATTGTTTAAGTTACGCAAAAAAGGAAAATAATATTGACATGTCATTTTAACGGATATGCACGTGCGATAGATAAATTGTCGCCTAAGTGACACAAAACTGAAATAACACTGACATCTCATTTTAACAAAGAGTATGCGATGGATAAATTGTCATCTAAATTATGCAAAAATGAAAATAATACTAGCATTTCATTTTAACAGATCTATTTCCAAAATTTCACAAAAATATCTTGAAATACTCAAGAGTTATTCAATAAAATCGCCATAGGTTTCAACCACAGCCTCCAGAAAACTTTGGAATTTCCTGAAACTCTTCTGGACAGTCTACTTGCTTTTTCGTCTTTAATTTTCTTCTTTAATTTGCCTGAATTTTTTTAACAGGGGTAGTATTTTGCTCTTGTAAATAATTTTTACGTTTAAATCTTGTTTTGACTTATACTAAGTTAAAACTTAAATTTTTATTATTATTATAATTATTATTGGAGTAGATAGTACCCTCCATCACCCGATTTTACACTCCACCCCCTTCTATCGAGCAGGAGTGGAGGTGATCGCCTAGTTTCTTGCTTAGGAAGCGGTTTCCGGTACACTCTCCTTCGACTTCAGTCATGGTTTCCAGCTTTCTCTTTTCCAATCTATTCACTCCTTTATTTATTTATTTTTTTTTTTCAATTGGAGTAGATAGACTAATCTATTGCCCGGTTCACACTCCACCCACGTCTATTGAACAGGTGAAGAGGCTCATCCCTTGTTCCCTGTTTAGGACGTGGTTTCTTGGCTTTCTCTTTCCAATCTTTTCACTCCTTTATTTATTTATTTATTTTTTTCAATTGAAATAGATAGACTAATCTATCGCCCGGTTCACACTTCACCCACATCTATTGAACAGGTGTAGAGGCTCATCCCTTGTTCCCTGATTAGGATGTGGTCTCCGGCTTTCTCTTTTCCAATCTTTTCACTTTTCCTTATTTTTTTCTTTTCAATTGGAGTAGATAGACTGAACTATCACCCGGTTCACACTCCACCCATGTCTATTGAACAGGTGAAGAGGCTCATCCCTTGTTCCCTGTTTAGGATGTGGTTTCCGGCTTTCTCTTTTCAAATCTTTTCACTCTTTCGTAGCCCCCTGCACACCAGTGGCCTTACCGCCTTGCCTGGGGTGATATGATTAAAAAAAAAAAAAAAGTTGGTGAATGCTGTCATAACTCTTGTGCCATCCTGAAGAGTGTGTGTGGTAATAAAAATATACATATTAGTGTTAAGTTGTGCCAAGATTGTTGTTTTTTCAGTAGTTTTACTGATAAAATGTATTTTAGCAAGCAGGTTTTTATGATAAAGTGCTCCATATCAGAGTAGCGATAGAATGTTGATAGTTTTAGTACAAAGAATTTGTCACTTTAACTGAGCTGGTTCATGGTTTTGCTGAGGACTCCATTAAGTCTTCCCTCACTGGCATTAGGTGACAAATTCTTTGAACTAAAACACTCATGCATATATATATATATATATATATATATATATATATATATATAAATTAAATAGGATTAATTCAAGGATGTTGAATGACTATTTTGATATGAAATCCTCACAGGGGATAACACATCACCTCAGCAACAAAAAAATCCTTTCTGAAACTGGAGAAAAAAATCAGTCTATTTTTCCTTTTTACATAGATTTGCAAAAAATTAAAGAGAAAGAAAAAGATAAAATAAAATAAAATAAACAAGAAAAGAAAGATTGACATCGTCTGGGTTCGCAAAAAGGGAAGAGAATTGTAACGTAAAAGGAACAGATGGCGTGTTGAATTGATATTAGGTTAAGCAAAACGGAAAAAAGGTGGGAGGTAAGAGAGATAAAGGAAGGGCGGGAAAAAAGAAAAGAAAGAAAAAAATTTTTATATTTTACAGAATTTTAATATTAATTAGGATCAGGTTTTTGGAATTTACCTTCCTGCTTTTTCCGCTTGGATTAAAGTATCTGAATAAAAATACATATATATATATATATATATATATATATATATAATTGAAATAAGCAGGACAACAAATTCACTGTTTGAAATTCTTCAAAAACATGTAAAATTTCTAATTTGTTACAGAAAATGGAAGACCGCAAACCTTGTTGTCACTAATCAAAATAACTCCATCTAATCTAAACTAGCAATGAATAGTGTATGAATTTCAATGCCCAGTACAAGACTGTTTCTTGTTATAAATCAATTACTTATATTGAACACATTAACACCTCTTTAAGTAGACACCTTACAAGTCACTTACAAACCAAAGTGTCATAAAAATATTTATTAACCCATAACTTACAAGAACCTTTAAGGAAAATTCTGGTTAAAAATACAAGAACACTATATAAATCACAATATTAAAACATCTTGCTATTAGAGAGGCACTAGATATCAAACATTTCTCTCCTACCATCAACCTTACATTATTTAATAGTAGAAATGCAATATTGAAAGTTTCTTAAAATATAAGGATGCTCATGCAATTTCCAGTTACAAATGGCTTTGAGAGCTTGGAATAAATGCTCCTTTTTCGAAAATAACACAAAATAAATTACTATATTACAGTCAAAATATGAGAATAAAATAATAGCTGAGACATTGCATCCTTGAAAATGGCTAGAGGAGTGGGTGAAAGTGCTTTGGATGATAATTATGGAAACTCTTTACATTGCTTAGCTCCAGCAAAATGAAAAAAAATGTTAGGATATGGGAAAAACTAAAGAAAATCATTTCCCACATGTTCTTTTCCCCCCGTCCACTCCCCTCTCATCAGCTCTTTTTACACCAGTGTTCTCATATATATATATATATAATATATATATATATATAGAGATAAGAGAGAGAGAGAGAGAGAATTAATACAAATAAAAGGTTTTTCATTTACCAGACTGGTGTTACCTCCAACATCAAGACTCTAGAGCAGTGGTTCCCAACCTATTTTACATCATGCCACACTATTGAGCTCTTTAACTTTTCACAGCACACCTATCCCAAAAAATGATTATTTTCTATTCATAAAGCTTCTTTTTTTTTTTTTTTTTTTTTTTTTTTTTTATTCTAACAACCATTGGAAATAATCGACATTTTTAGTTTGAAGGTTAAGATGCTTTGTAGTAAGATGTCTTTTCATCTTACTTGGAACCATTGCTTCATTATACAGCATTTGACAAACACACAACACACAGCAGAGAAGAAATCAGTGTATCTCCAGTCCAGTGAAACTGAAATTTCAATTAATCATCACTATACAACCGATGAACTTTTGGTTTTTTAAATGAAATTGTAGAATTATTCTTGTCACCATCGCCTTTTCTTTTGAGAAACTTGTCTATAATTAAGGGTGAATTGAATCTAAAATTGAAAAAAATAAATCTAAGAGAATTTTTATCATATTTAATCATGTTTTTATTTGTCCTACTAAAACCTTAATTTACAACACCTAAATATTAAATAAATATCTACAAAGAATCTTAATATTGTAAACAAGATATGTAAATGATATAAAGCATAACAACGCTTACCAATTAGTTTGCACAAATCGTTTAGATTCCTGAAATTCAGCAATTTTAAATTGCGCGCTGTCATCTTGATTAAGAAATTAAATGTCTTCCACCTATTATCTCTTTGCGGCACACCAGTAACCATTCAATAAAGCCATTGTTGCATTGGCTGTGTGGCATGTGTTGCCGTCTTGTTGGAACCACAAATCTTTGACTTTCATAGCAGGCCATAATTGCCATGACTCAAATAACATGATCCAATAGAGAAACCAATACAATTTCACCAATAACACTCTTTTATTTACTGCTAACTTTGATCCATCTTAATGGAACACCCTATAGATTTACAGAATAAGGTTTGTTGTAACTTGTGACCTAACAGGAAAATGTCCATAAATATTAGCACATTATAAGACAATATCTTAAGTGTCAAAGATAGCCACTACAAAGTCAGTACTTAATAGAATGTTATTTGCTGTTTTTATTCAACTGTCATTAAATCAATGTCCTGCTGTCTTCATCAAGTGTTACTTTGTTCTATATAGTTGGAGTCTTTTCTTTTTTTTTTTTCTTCCTATTTCTGTACTACACTTCTTCCATTCTTTCTTTGCTAACATCAATTCATCGAATGATTTCATGTCTTTGTTTTATCATATTCAGAAAAACCTGAACCCAAAAAGTGATTCTTGTAAGCAGGTTTCATTGATTTGAGATCAGTTTAGCGTAAAATCTTCAAGGAAACTTTTTTAAGCTCCACTAGATAATCAGGTATTCATCAAATCGAGTGGGCATGTTTGTGCAAATAAATTCATGAAAGAGAGAAATTGAATGTGTTCTTTAAATATTATTTCAGTCATTATTTTGAAAAGTTACTTTCTCTTTCTTTTTTCTTTCTTTCTCTCTTCTTTCACTCTCTCTTTTTCTTTCTTTTTTTTTTTTTTTTTTTTTTTGTTATTGATTCTAGACAGGCATTAATTTTGATTATTTTATTGTTATTGATAGTACACACAGAAAATACTAAAATGCTAAAACATGTTCCACATTGTGTTAAAACTCAATTTATGACTTATCAATTTCTTATGACTTATTTTCATCAAATTCTATAACCATGTGCAGGAAACTAAAAAGCTTGTTCCCTGTCATTTTTGTAAAGAAATTTTGTTTGTTGTACAATTTTTTTTTTCTGATTTATATAAATCACTTGGTAAGTTAAAAAAACGAAATAAAAATAAAACATCCAAAGACAAAGCAAGAAGAACCAGAATATTGTCCCTTCCTTCACATCCCTTCCCTCCCCACAAAAAATTGAAATATAAATTTTACTTTTTCTGGTTCATGTTTTGATTTAATAAAAAATTACTTTTTCCCCTTTTTTTTCTGCATTTTTTGTACAAAATCCAGGTGAGATCAAATGCTAAATGCTCACCTGATTGTTCCTCTCTATCCCACCATTTTGCAGTTTGGCTTCTTGCCAAGGTAAGTTAACAATCTAGAAATCTGCAGGTATAGTTTTCAGGCATTACAAGTCTCGAAACTTTTAAAAAAATAAGCTTTTAGATGAATTACTTGCGCTTGCTTTGACCTAAACTCCTGAAATGATTATCTTGGTTGGCTTTCTTACAGGCACAAAAATATTTCTATCTAAAATTTATAGCTTCTTTAAATGAATCTACTTCTATCTGCCTTATTCTGAATACCCATGGAAAAGGGAAATATGGGGTCATGCTTTTTCTAAAGGAACCCACATGATATAAATATTTGGATTCTATGTGTTTACACAAGAGTAGCTCAGTCAATAAGTTCAAATCTTGACAAAGTTGAATTTTGATCTGAAATTTTCCTGTGTAATGTCTCACCTATTTAAAAAAAAAAAAAAAAAAAAAAAAAAAGCCTGGAGTTAATTACCTTGACAAAGAGGGTAATTTATGGTGAAAAATTAATAATTTTTTTCTGTGTTGTGTAACTTCATTCATTTTATCTGCTTATGTTTTTGGTTTTTAATGTGGGGTGCTGTGTATAGTGAGCAAGAATACAAATTGTCCAGTTTAAAAACAATGTTTCGGCACAATTTTATATATGTATGTGTGTGTGTATATATATATCCAGATAAAGAGAACCCAAGGTTTTATGATTTTGAGTTCCCTGGTATTTATTTTTTTATAAACAGTGCTCAATACAATAAATACTGTAGAGCATAATATAATCATAAATCATTTTTACAACCAACATCCAACATTGCCTGATGATGAGATTCTATGTCGAAACATAGAAATTTCCATGTCGCAATGTACTTTAAATTCATAAAGCAATCGGAGTCTAACTGTACTGATGAGCTGTGATACAGCAAAACAGATCTGTCTGTGGATGACTATATATATATATATATATATATATATATATATATATATATATATATAATTGTTGTGCAGGAATTTTGCTTTCGACCCAGTATTTTCAAAATGATTCATAAATCTCTATCTTTATACAATTATTGTATGTCAATTTGTCGAAGCCAATTATTATTATTATTTCAATAAAACGATGAATGTGTTGTCTTCTATACCAAGACAACAAAAATTAGACTGCCTCACATCTTGTATATCCTTTGATACTTGTTATCTTCTCTCTTACAAAATTGCTTGCCGTTTTCACGTTGATAAAATGACAACACTCTCACTTAACAAATTGATGACTGTAACTTGCATATCTAAATAAAAGCATGCAACATTTTCTTCATTCTTCAGGCAATCTGGCATAAAGTAGGAGGTGGGGTCAGAGGTGTCAGCACACAGACATCGAGCCAGCCAGAAGCCACACTCATCTGCAGTTTTCCCTGTGTCTTTCTCAGTCTGGGTTCCAATCTTAACTCTCACCGACTTTGCACTACTACTAATCTGTCTCTTAAATAAGCGACTATGTCATCTTTTGGCACAATGTTTGTAAACATTTCCAGGCCCACATTATCTGACATTGGCTACATTGGTTTCAAAACAATCAAATATTTTCTTGACACAGGGAATTTTGCCTGCATTCTTAACTTTGACAACAAGCAAATATTTTTAAAACTATTTTTCTTTTGCTAACCAGTTTGTATATTTTTGCTGTTTCATAAAAATACGCTACTTTGCAGAATTATGCACCAGCTCAGATAATATACAACACAATTTACTATACTGAAAAGGAATATTTTTTTTATAATTAGGTTTGTTGATATTTACCAACTTCTTCACAATATGAGTTATTTTTGTGTTTTTAATGTTGGATGCTGTACATAGCAGGCAAGAGCAAAAATTGTCCAGTTTCCATGACGGTTGCCATGCTGACATCTATATTGACCAACCTTGCCTCTTTAATGCAATAAGTAAGGTGCTGCCATGGAGTTAAGTAATTGGGTCTGTTTATAGATTTACAAAGGAAGGTTTGTATCGTGTAGCCTCTGGTAAGAAAATGTCTTTAAACATTGACACATTAAAAAGACAATAGCTTAAGTATCCAAGACAATCACTACAAACTTAATAAAATGTTATTTTTATTTGACTGTCATTAATTAAATCAGTGCCTCACTCTCATAAAAAATGCTGCTTTTCATGAAGTTAAATCAATAAATAATTAACCTGTTAATGAGAAATATATTTTTTTTACCATGAATACTTTTCAACATAATTTCCCTCTTTGTCAATGCCCTTAATTTAGTGGTAAATACTTGAATATGTTAAAAAAATAGGATCTCGATCAATAAGCTGATTAACACAACTTCACCAAACAAATAGAAAAATGTTCAGAGGAGAAATTTCAATAAATGTAAGTATTACCTAAAGATTAAATCCACTTTGGTAGGAAGGGAGACAAGTTACTGCCACTGTTTAGAATACATCCATTAAGCTAAGAAGTGAGAGTTATTCTGAAAATTGTTAGCTGGTGATTTTGTTCCTAGGGTAGGAACACTAGTTAGTATAGTAGAATATATTAAATGCTATACAATGAACATTTCAGAACCAAATTCAACTAAAGACTACATATCAATTTATTGATCTATCCCACAGTCTTATGTATGCAAGCTTATTTATCAGGATTCCTTATTTTTGAAACTGGCATTTTTCATTCTTAGGTCAGTTAATGCTAAGCTTGAATCTTTTCCCAATTATTTTGCCTGCCTTTGACAAAATTTTGTTTAATTGCTATTATTGGCATTTTTGTTTCTGATGCAGTTCTCCATCTCAATGTGTGCATTCATTAACCATGGTTAAATATAATTGACTGAAATTCTTAACAGACAGAATTGACAAAATTTGCAATAAGCAATAACATGAGAAAGGAAAGAATAGGGCAAAAATAATATTAAACAAACAATATATGTAAGGAAAAGCAACTTCTGACTTCAAGACAAGAAAGAACAAAACTAAGTTGGATGAAACCAAGAAGTGGCCTATCTCAATGCTTAGGAAGACATCCCAACATGTATCTGTGTTTTGTCTATAAATTTAGAGAGGGGTATGTTTTTGTAGTCATTCCAACCAAATTTGTGAGTGATTCTGATCATAGTAAGAATTAAAATATTTGTCTTGTCAGTAACTCAAATATAATTCAGCTCTCAAGAGTGCCCAAATATTTTATGAGGAGATTGAAGGTTTTAGGCAGTATGGAACTATCTCTTAATTAGCTGTTGTGTCCAGGTTCATCCTGACCCAGGGTGGTAGCAAATAGTGAACTCTCAAACTAAAACAAAATACTATAAAAGTATAAAAATAAGTTTTTGCGAGTAAAAAAAAAAATCAGCAATACATTTTTATATGGCAAAATGACCAACTATACCTATTTATAGCAAAATTACCAGCAATATATTTTATCTGTAGTTGAAGGCATACAATTCAACCAAACAAGCAACATGAAAGAACTCTTTCATAACCTTAATCCATTTTAATATCCTACAATTTTCTTAAAAAAATGCAACTGTATTCTAAAATAAAACTTCAACAAAACAACAATATAGACACACACATATCACTATTATGTCTATACAAACATGTAGATGCATAAAAGCAGAGAATCATCTACCATGTATTCAATTATGAAAGCAGAACAATATATTTTTATTACTTCAAAGCTCCCAACATAATTAAATTTCGGTATTAAATGACCCATAAGGAGTCGATCATATCACTTTTGAGACATGGTCACTGAAATGTGTATCACGTATGGCAATTGACTGACTGAATCCTTTGTGTATTTTCATTGTTAATTAATCTGACGTGATATCAACCAAATATCTAAACTTATTTATAAATGGAACTTTGTGTGTGTCCATTACCTATAGACTCCGAAACAGCTGAACCGATTTTCTTGAAAATTTACATAGTTGTACTATAAGCATCTGCGAGTGTTCTTAGCTAGGTTTTGTGTCGAGGTACGCCTGATAAATATCAAATCGATAATCGAAAAAATCGGGTTATAGAAATTTGATACACTCATAGACAAAGACATAAGAAACGATATTCAGAAGTTTCAAGGTTGCAGTTCTTACAATAGTGCAGAAAATTTGATATCGATACCAGGAGATCAAAATTTGACTTCCATCCATTCATTTTTCTTTCAGTCTACGGTTTCGCTTTAACTAGAAACATCTATTGCTTTTTAGTCTTTCATGGCAACGTCCAAAGAGTCTGAGCACCAGGACCGTGGATTAGTTTTAAAGCTTACATTACATCCGAGCAACGCCGGGCTATACTGATAGTCAAATATAAAGAGAGAAAAATTCATGGCAAGATATTACTGAAGCTGATAGTAAAAATGAAGAAATTTGACTTGCACTTATTACTTAATATTTCTGTAATATTCAGTCTTTCCACTTGTGTAGCGTTTTGTTCTAATTTGCAAAATTAACTTTGTTGCATATTTTAAAGTTTAATAACTTTCAGAAGAATAACATTTTTCAAGAGTTTCTTTGTAAAAACTCTTCCCAGAAAACCCCTTGAAAACAGATTAAAATTTTTTTTATAACTGGAGTTGTTCAATAGGCCCTGCAACTAGAAATAATCACATTTTTTCCAAGTGTTTATTGATATCACTATAGATTGTCAGTTAAGTGCCATACATGATACACGCTGGGGCAATCATGTCTCAAGAGACATGACTGACTGAGTAGGTTGGCATTACTTTCTTGGGGAGACTAGTTGCCAACCAAGATCATTGAACCCAATTCTTTTTGCTATTTAATCCCTGTCTGGAGGGAGAAATGACAGATTAATATCTTTCCTAAGAGTATTTATGCATGTGAAAGTGACAAATTCAACCTGAATTTGAACTTGGCTCTCCTATTTCTTGTTTTGAACCATAGATTATGCATTCCAAATCACAAGTTAATAGGGCGGTCAAGTTTGCAATGTAAATTCATTGCAAGTCAAGCCCTCTGCAGAAACCAAAACAAATATACTATGGCTTTATTTTTGAAAATGAAAAAATAAATTATTTTTTTCTTTTTCTTCTTCTATGTGCCATGATGTTGATGATCATAGCTCTCTACATTTTCCTGTAGTTCTTAATAAATTTTTGTCTTTTTGTTATCTCTTGTAAACCATGTTCCACCATCCATTTAAATTTACTAGGTAGGTTATGCATTGCTTTTCTCTGTCCCTCTTACCTTCAAGCTGTCCTGTAATTATCAAATTTTCCAAGCCCTCTTTTCTCATTATGTGCCTTAGAAATTTCAAGTCTCTCTTTCTGATAGTAAATATAAATGTTCATTTTGTTTCTATTTTCTCTAAAACTTTGTTTTTGCCTATATGTTTGTAACATATGAAAAAAGAACTCCAGACTGAATTTCAAAATCTTCTTTTTATATAACATTTTAAGAAATCATGTGTGAGCATATTTTGTTTTTTGCTTCCATAGAGGAATCAATTTACAATGAATTTATGTAGCAAACTAGACATTAACTTTTCTAAGATCTAATAAAAGCCTTTTTTATATATTCTTTGTGAACTGGAGTTCTTTATCTATAGTGATATGAAAAAGAAATTTAGAAAAAAAATTATTTCTGGTCACAAGACCTTTTGTACATACAATCATTTTATGATATATATCTTATATATATATATTATTTGCTAAAAGTTGAAAATAAACTGAAATATATTTCATTTTTCAATTCTTTCCATTTGTGTATTTTTTATTCTTATATTTCCATCCTGTTAGTGCAAATCTCCAAAGACTTTACTAGTAAAATAGCTGTTCCAGAATACAAGAATTGGTCCTTCAGACCATTACAAGCACAGAGAGACTAGACAGTAATTTTTTATTTTCTGCAGTTAATGCATTTTTTAAATGCATGCATAAAAAAGATTGTTTTATTATTCACAATGTCCTAGATCAGTAGTTCTCAATCTTATTTTTATCTGAGCTGCATTTTTAGAAAATTTGCTTATGCCTCACTAAATTTTATGTGATAAAAAGTACATTTAAAAATAGAAAACGGGGGTAGCTTAAAGGAAGATAACCACAGATTTAAAGTAAGAATATTATCATTGATAACTCTCTCTTCAAATTTGCAGACTCTAGTTACTATATTAACACTTGATATACTGCAAAATTATCACATTGGTAAAACTGGTCAATTTATAACTATTTATACTGGGACTCATGCATGCAATTACAAGTAATCCATATTTTAAATTTTGAAATCCTATTTATTTTTGGCGTATGAATTTTTAAAAACTTTTCCCGAATCTTTGCTTGTCTTTCAATTATTTTGCCTCACCTGCTATCCTCTTTTATTGCACCTATGAAGTGTGCTACACTGTTTGGGAACCACTGGCGTAGATTATAAATATTTGCATGAAAACTTGTTTTTTATTTTAGAGCCTTCAGTTAATTTGTTTATCTTTTCCCATTCCAGTCTGCAAATGATGATGATGCCTGTTCTGTAGACTCTGAAGTTTCTGTTTCTTCCTTACCAATGGATAATGGATCCAATGAGGAACAGCTGGACCTGTGGGATGAAGTAAGTTTGATTTAAACATAATTTGCCTTCAAAAATCTCTGGTAATTGAAGAAAAGTTTAACACCTTTCTTAAGATTCAATACATTTAAGTTTCTGAAAATTCTTTACAAGAGGTGACAAAAGGCCAGGCTTGTTAGTGAATACTTTTAAAAGAAAAGAAAAAAAAGAAAAATACAGGTTGTGAATCCTTTATTCTAAATGCTTGTGACTGGAAGTGCTTCAGTTTCAGATTTTTTTTTTTGTTTATTTTGAAATCTAGGTTATTGAATTTGTATATGGTATCAATAATGGTAGCTTGGAAATAGAACCGAAGCAAAAACGCAATATCCCTTTACATGGATGTAATTTTATATAAATAACATTTACCCTGAAAATAGTTTTATATAAAATTTAATAAATTTGGTATACATACAAATACAGGTAATGACACTAGTTATGTAACGCTTACATGGATTTTTGAGCGGTGAAATTTCTGTATGTGTACAAAAAAACGTGATCACTACTTACAAAATGAAACATGAAATACTACTTCTACATCAGGTATTAGAAAATGGAGGGAGTGGGTACATGATTGATGACATCACTGTGAGGGTGAGAAGGAAAATTTGATAAGCTATTGGTCTCTACTAATGGTGTTGTTTTGATTAAAATTTTACAAGACATACAGGTACGGAATTTGTGTGAAAACAAAACATATTCTGATTACAGTTACATGTAATGAAAACTGAAATAGTCAGCATTTTATTAATAATGCTACAATGCAGTAACCATGCTATGGGTAGCCATGTTGCTTTCTAAAATTTTTCATTTGTGGCAAGTAATGTCCGCACCTGAAAAACTTTCAGATTTTGGAGGTTTTCAGATTTAGAAATTTCAGATAAATGTTTCTCTACCTGTACTTTTAAATATGAAACTGGGCTTATGGCCATATCATGTTGAATACACCAGTTCTCGCTTGATCACCAAAGTTAAGCAACGTTGAGCCTGGTCAGTACTTAGATGGGTGACCGCTTGGGAATACCAGGTGCTGTAAGCGTTTAATGACGGATGTGCGTTGTGGTGCAGTGGATATCGACTTGGAAAGAGAAATTGGTGAGCCGAGTTCAAATTCCAGTTAAATACCCTGCATTCACTTAAGCACTGGTACCCTTAGGAAAGGTATTAATCCATCCCTTCCCTCCAGTTATGGGTTAAATAACAGGGTAGGACTTGGGGACCCTGCCCTTAAAAGCAAATCCCAATGAATCTTGATACTCGTAAAGAAAAAAGTATTACTAGACACAAAACTTATATAAAAAAAAGCAACAATAAATTGTTGAAAGAAAAATACCAGCAATAAATAAATATCGCCGAGGTTGATATGCCATAAAAAAACAAAACAACCAAAAATAAATATGAAACTTCAATCTTGTAATGTTCATGAAAAAAATTTTCATTTTTAACTTTGTATTGTGTTTTCCACTGACCTGAAGTAGAGTTATTATATTGAATCAATTGTAAAATCTGTTGCTGGGTAAGCTGGTTCACTGTGTTATACCAGACAATTCTTCTTGTCAGAATCCATCTTACACGTATATAAATCTACCATTTGTCTGTCATTGAACATTGCTGTTTTTTCTGGTGTTCCAGCTGTATATCTCAAGATTCTCAACAAAATTCAAAGAAGTGTCTGTAATATAATCAAACCTGGCCTAACATATCAACTTCACTCACTTTCCCATCACTATGACTTGGTTTCCCTATGTTTTTTTGTTTTTTTTATAAATTTTCATGCCAACTGTTCTGATGACTTTCCTCTTTGGTAGCTTGACATCATAAATTTAAGCGTATTACTAAATTGGCAAATAGGCTTCATTGTTTTATGTTGGATTAGCTCGATGTAGCCATAAGTTCTATTCTAACAGTTTCTTTTCTAAAATTTTAGCAATCTCTTTCACTTCCAGTGTTTCCTTACATCTTAGTGACATTATCACCTTGCTTTAGGTGAAATGATTAAAATAAAATAATAATATATTCAACAGTCATGACTATACATGGTCTAGTGAAAGCAGAGTACAAGATCAGGTCATGTTATTTATGTCTACATATTGCATCATTTAACCAAGACAACATAGAAATTAAAATAATCAGCTAAGCATAGTTACTAGCATAATTAGAAACAGCATATGTGGTGCAATAGAACCCAGCCACTGCTCAGGATATCTACAGGGTAAAGAGGACCATGAATGATTTTATCTAGGCTCTGTTTTACATCTGTATAGACAATAAGCTCTAGGAATGGGAGCATCAAAGTAGC
Source organism: Ascarosepion bandense (assembly GCA_037127315.1). Taxonomy (NCBI): domain Eukaryota; kingdom Metazoa; phylum Mollusca; class Cephalopoda; order Sepiida; family Sepiidae; genus Ascarosepion; species Ascarosepion bandense. Next base: position 570,052 of record JBBBDQ010000367.1, read on the forward strand.
CACCTGCTGACCTAAGACAAATGCACTAAATACATAAAATTTTTTAGGATAAAGTGTCACTTGACTGGAAGTTAAGGATTTCTGGTTATAAGCTTATATAAGCATTTGCAAATGAGATTGTAGAGATTGGCAAAGAGGTAGTAGGAAAGAGTGAGATTTTCCACTGGCCAAAGAGACAATTTGGTTTGCTAGTCTGCTATGTAAGAAGACAGAAGTAACAGCAAAAACGTCTTGAGTGTCACCTACCCAACCCCCGACTGTGCCAAGAGAATTGATAAATAACCAGTACAATAGAGAAAGGATTCTTGTCTTCAGTTCTTGCTGTATTGTTATTTTCATCTTCTCTTTTTGTTGAATGGCGAACAAGAGAGGTGAGAGTAGCACAAATGGGCACCCAATGAGGATTAAAATCACTACTCAGTCATAATTGTGCTTGTAAAACAAGCTTGTTAACATTATATCGAGCAGCAGTAAATAGAATCCTCCCAAGCATTACAGATATTGCCCAGAAAATAACTGGCTGCTCAATGCCCTTACTGGAAAACAATTTTAATTCTTGTCTCAGCGGAGCAGAAAGCATAATGAAAGATTGTATGCATCCTGGTTGCTCACGATAATGTTTTAGTTCTATTAGTCTTTGGATAAAGCACTTGAAGGACAGCTTTTATCCTTGGACCTAACATAAAATGAACTCTGCCTTATACTGCCAATTTTCAGCATATTTTAAACATATTAATTTTTCTTTACTGAATGCTCTGTGTGTTTTTGTGTGTGCATTTGCACCCATGGAACCCAAGCATAAACACAATATTATCCCTTTACATTTCATATATAAATAACATATACTCTGAAAGTAATTTTATATAAGATTTAATTGTTATAAGCTTAACTTTCAGAGTATGTTATTTATATATGAAATGTAAAACAATATTGTGTTTATGCTTGGGTTCTATGGGTGCATACACACACTGTTATATTGTACGGTGATAAGAGGAATAAATAAAAAAATTGTGGAACTCTCTTCCAGCTTCTTGCTTTCTAGTCATTGGATCTTCTAAAATCTAAATGCAATGTCAGATATCTTCTGTCTTCTTAATTATGTTTATTTTATTGTTCTCTCTCTTTGATAATTATATTTTTTCTTTTTTATATATTCTCTTACACTCAGTAACCCCTTGCATTTTAGTGGCTTCATTGCCAAGCCTAGAGTGAAATGATTAAAAAATTAAACTGGGTCTTCCCCAATTTTTGTTAACACCAACACAAGCAAAAATCAAAACACAATGTCCAGTGATTTGGCCAATCAGGGAAAAACTGACAGAAGACAGTGGTTGTATTTCTACCCACAGAGGGGTGTTAAACATATCCAAGTTTCCTTTAAAAATGGTTACACAAAATAGGTTTCTTATTTAACAAAATACAAAAGTCCATCTCTAGTTCAACTTCTCTCCAATCAACATTTCAAATAAGGCAATTCATCAACAAATGAGAGAAGTCATATTTCGACAGCCTCTCAAGAGGCTGTCTCTAGACCAAGACAATCACTGGCTTGTATAAGAGTTAAATAGTTTTATCACATTGGTGTCATATCAAACCTTTTGATTTTAATTGGTACAATGATGTAACATTTATTTTATTACTAGTCAAGATTCCTTACTCACATTATCTAGACATGAGTATATCTTCTATGCTTTTGCAGTATGCTCGAGAAGAGGTTGAACGTAATTACCAACAGTTAATGCGTGAACACTTGGAATTAAAAAAATCCTACACTCTGCTGCAAGCACAGACTGCCAGTTCTTTGGACCCTGAACGAGAGGCAAAGGTCAGTAACATCTTTATTCTCATTCACCTTTTTTTGTTCTCTTCTTTTTTCTTTTTTTTTTTTTTTTCATTATTATTGCTCCCATCATTCCTTTTTCTTTTCTTTTCTTATTCCATTTTTTAATTCTTTTTTTTTACCCTGTTCAGGTTCTCTTTTCTTTTTTCCCCCCCAATCCAAATCTCTTTTTTTTTTTTCATTTACTTTTCTTTTTTTGCTTTTCTCTGTTTCTTTCCTGTTTTCCATTTGCTTTTTCTTTTCTTCCCATTCCTGTTTTTGTGGAGAATTACCTCAGAGATCTGAGATTGTTAGAGGGACAGACCATCCAAGCATCGTTGCTGGAATGACGAGGCGCATGCGTCAGTAAGTCAGATCAAGGCTAGCGATGTGCACAAAATTAAAAACGCACAAAATATCTAAAAAATTAAAAAAACAACATGGTTGGAATTTTGTGTATTCAGAACAGTTCAGATCGGCATAGGATTGTTTGCAAGGGTGTTTCCAGTGCCTGTGCTACAGAATCTCAGTTTTTTTTGCTACAGTTTTCTGTTCCTTTTTATTCCATTTCAGTTTTCATTTATTTTTATTTTTTCCATTTATATTTTCTTTTCTCTTTTTTTTTTTGCCTATTCATTCTTAGACTCAACTTGTTAAAATAGAAATTCATGAATTCAAGTTTATTTCACTGTTTATTATCCAAAAATATGACAATTGTAATCTTTTTATTATTATTATTTTTAAATTATTTACCTTTCGCAGCTTTGTTAATTAGTGGTTAAAATCAATTAATTAACAATTTCAAAAATTCATAGTCAAAAGATACAGCTTAAGAAAAGCATTAACAAATACTGTGTTTTTTGTTTTTCAATTCCCTCATTTTTTTTTATTTTGCAGTTATGCCGTGCACTAGAATCCGATCTGTTTGAAGCCCAATGTAAAATAGAAGAACTGAAAACACTGCTGCATTCAACTGGTTTGGTGAGTATTTCTCAAGTATAAAATCCAAATCCAAACTGTGTGCCTTTTTTTTTTTTTTTTTTCTAGTCATTGTACTGGGTGTGATGAATAAATTGTTGAAATTGTCTGCAAAAAATGAAGACAACACTGACATCTCATTTTAGCAGATATATTTACCAAAATTACAAAAATATATCTTAAAAAGCTAAAGAGTAAATTTGTTTATTAAAATTGCTATTGGCTTCAACCACAAGCTCCAGACGACTTTGGAATCTCCTGCAAATCTTCTGGACAGTCTCTTTGTTTAAGTTAGTGAATGCTTCTATAATCCTTGCCTTCAGTTCATCTTTGTATTACAAAGAGTTTTGTTGGTCTCTCACACAACTGAACTCCACACAAGAGGATTGCAGTCTAGGGAGTTAGGGGACCAGATGTAAGGGGTGATGTGGTCACAGAAATTGTTTGAAAGCCATGACTAGGTTTTCCTGCTTGTGTGGTATTGTGCAGAGTCCTGTTGCCAGACATAGGGTCTTCCATTAGTCACCCTCTTGACACAGGGCCGCAATACCTCCTCAAGGCATTTGATGTAGACCTCTGTGTTGAGTGGGGCTCTGTAGGAAGATGATTGGAGGTATAATGTCACCATCATTAGTAATCACTCCAAACACCTTTTCAATCACCATTAGACTCTTTCAAATCTTTTTGAATTCTTTATACTGTCTTCAGATTGACACCCAAACACACTGAAAGGTTCAAGCCTCCAGGATGAATGCTGAGCAGTACAGCATGCGGTTTCCAAATTTCTAGTAGATTGAATTGCAACATGGTTCTCTTTTTCCCACAGATCATGCCCAACTGACGCTATTGTACAGTGCAGTTGACAAAATCAAAAACACGCATGCTTGAAATAAAAAATATGAAGTAGCGACAATTTACCTATCGCACCCTGTAATTTCAGATGTCAGACAAAACAACTGAACCTATGTAAGAGAAAACTGCCATTAAATAAAAAGATATTCTATCTACTTCATTTGATCATTTAGAAGATTTGCTGTAAAAAAATTATTTAGAATAGCTTTAAGTTTCCCATACAGTTGAGGCCTAAGCTTTAAAAGTTTACAAGTTATTTCTCCTTAAATACTTTTTGCTAGTGAAGGGAAGCATTCTTTTAAACCCATTTCCCATCAGGATCATGACTCTCTACAGATTCCTTTATTATCTGTGAATTGATATGCATTCCTTTTTCATTGCTTTCTTAATGGTTTGAAACTCAGAGATTTGTTTCTCTTAGACTGGCTGCCACCAAAGGCTAAAATGCCAATTCTAATTTCATACCATTCCCAAAGGCATTAGTGCAAAAGTGAGTGCAATAGGTTAGCCCAGTATTTGAACTCTAATTTCTGATTTCACTTTCTATGTTGATAGCCATTATATGAGCTACAAATGAAAATATTTGATATACTCTCAAATAAAGCATTTGTTTTGATGTTATTATCCAAGTAAAAGTTTTTGAAATTTTCTAGTAAAACAACTGAAAATAATGTTATCTAAAAAGACAAACAATAAAATCTCTCAATCCCGGTTTTATAAGAACAATAATTGACCTAAACATTAAGTTTTGTCTTAAAATGCCAATGCATAATTCCATCCAACATGTATCTTTAAGATATGCTTAATTTTCTGTTTTTTACCGTTTTTTTTTTAGGAACCCCGATTATTGGAAGAGAAAGAAACTTTACAAGCAGCAAATGTTGACATGCAGAAAAAGGTAATTTTTCAGCATTTTACATTCAAACATAAACATTCCAGTAAAAAAAATAAAATTCTATAATTTTACATTATTGTTGTATCCCTAAAAGATTAATCAATGGTGAGTAATCACCAAACCAGAAGTTGGGAATAATAGTATATCAACAAATGCAAGACTCACATGCTGCATGAAATAGATTCACTGCTAGTCAGTATAATCACTCTACTCTTCCCATTACTCCAATAGTAATCCCCTTATTTAAGAGGATAGGAACATACCATTACTGTATACAACAATTATTTACATTGTTCAGACTGTTGTCCTCATTTTTTATTGCCATATTCACAAAGTTTCAGTCATCGTACACTTCTACTTTCTTGAGGTGATTAGAATTTCAAACCAAACCTTTTTTTTTTTTAAATCACTGGGTTTTTTCTCATTCCATGACCCATGCCACTTCCGGATATCTTAGTTATCTCCCTTTAACTCAAATAAGTTATTTGAACTCACAACTCTTTGGGTCAAATCACTGGATCTAACTAACGCTTTTATCAACTGGGCCATCCAAAAGTGGCATAGCTCATGGAATGATAACAATGTACCCCAGTGATCGAAATAAAGTGTTTGGTTCGAAATTCCAATCACCTGAAGAAGTTTAAAACATACAATAACCAAAACATCGTGAATATGACAATAAACATGAGGACAAAATTCTGAACAACGTAAATACTACTTCATCTCAGAAGTATAGAAAAATACTCTAATTTTGTCACATGAAACATAAAACATGTCTCTGAAATCTTGCTTGTTCATATCTTCTATGTGCTGAGTCCTTTCAGGACATGGGTAATCATTTTTTTGAAATTCAAAACAATGTGTCATCTCTCCTTAAGTTCCAAACACCATAATTTATCCTAATGCTGCTTAACAAGTCCAATGCTTAACCAATAAAAATCCAGCAATGCAGAAATAAAAATACCTGAATCTCTTTTTCAATATTTTATTGAACCTTTAATAAAAGTGATACCTGTTAGATTTCTGCTTTATCCTATCAACCATGGCTCTCCACACGTTCCTCTCTTTGTAGCACTTAGGTTTATCCTTTTACCATCCTTTTCATCCTCTCTTACACATTTATACAAGCTTAGTTAGGTTACTCACTATTTCTCTCTGTCCCCTTCAGTATGTCCAGTTAGTGTCAAATTCTCCAAGGCTTCTTTCCTTATGTGTCCAAGAAATTTCAGCTTTTAATTTTTTTTTTTTAAATATAAGTCTCCCTTTTTGTTTCTATTTTTCTTAAAATGTTTATCCAGCATTCGTTATCATATAGGAAGATTGATATTAGATAACTCTTTCTTTATCCAATATTCATGGCATTCATTCAATTTCTGTGGTGTAGAATCTTTTTTCTTAAAACCGTCTCCAGATATTTTTGCACTTTGTAAAACTAATTTAAATTCTGCTATTACTACTACTGAATGCTCTTTTCTAGGCTATCTTCCTCTGTGCATGATCTCGGTATTTATATTCAGAAAAAATCTCTCAGTTGAAAGAGAATTATCTCCTGAGTCCTCAGATGATTCTTTCATGTGCTTTTGACTTTCATTATTGCACGCTGTTAGCTATCACTTTTTACTTTGTTCTCTTTCTTCTCAGGACTGTACTACATTAAACAAAATTTCTGATAATATAAAAATAAATCTATATTTATCTGCTAATATTTTTGCTTTGAGCATTTGTCAAATGCCTTAAGCATTTTAATGTTACTGATGTTCAGACTTTTAATTTTTCCAATGCTCAGTCTCTTAGTTGGATTTTTCTACTCATTCCCTAACTAAACCTGCTCAACATTCTTCTTGATTTACTCCTCTCCTCCTAGCTTTTGTAGAGCATTACAACATTTTCCTCTTGGAAATTTGGATCACACTGTAGTTTCTGTTGATATTTCTTTTTAGTTATCTATTAGAAAGGAACCTCCTATTCACAAGTCTTCTTTCTGTTACAAGCATATTGATTAGGATTAATTTCATAACTTTATTCAGGTCACCCCTTAGATTGATATTCTTAACCTTGCTATTGAGAACTGAAAACCAGCATTGACACTTTCATACCGTCTCACAAATACCAGGTGAAGCCACAATCTTTTTCATTCATACCAACCTGCTCATCGGCTATAGCCTACGAGAATCATTTTTTCCAGGTGTACCAGCATGATAGTTCCAAACACAACAGATGCCTATTTGTGTCTGCTAACAATAATTATAAACAGGTCCTGAAAAAGGCTAAGTCTTTGCTCATAGAATGAGGCATCATATAGCCACTAACAAGTTTGGTTCGTGTGACCCATGGCAGTTCTGTAATAGTCTGTTAAATAAGAATAAGTCTTTTATTCTTCCTCTCTTTACACTATTTGAGGTGTTAGCATCTTTCCGCTTAGAACTGAGTCTCTATTAAGTGATATGCATTTAACTCTATTATTTCTAAACTGGATCCTCACAAAGCATGTAGACATGATGGTATCCCTGCAATAGTCCTCTCTAAACTCTACAATAAATGCCTTGCTGTTTCTTGCTTTCCTATTAGTTAAAAAAATCCTCTTCTATAGCTGTAGTTTTTAAAAACTCAGGCAAATTATCTGATTTTTTTAATAATCAGCCTATTAGCCTTTAATCTCTTTCTTGCAAAGTACTAGAGGCTCTAATTCAATTTGTTAAAATAGAAATTCATGAATTCTTTTTATTCTAGTTTATTTCATTTTTTATTACTATCCAAAAATATGACAATTGTAGTTTCTTCTCAAATTCTTTGTTAATAGCTTCTTCTATTGCAATTATCACTTGTGAAACTCTCTTCTGGCTTCTTGCTTCTCAAGCAACTTTGATCTTCAAAAATTAAAATGCAATGTCAATCGTTATCTTCCATCTTCATAATTCTTGTTCTTTTATTATCTTCTGTTAATGTTTTTTTTTTATTTTCTCATTCTCTAACACTCAGTAACCCTTTGTATTTTAGTGGCATTTTTTTTTTGTATTTTAGTTGCTTGTTTTGTATTTTAGTGGTTTTATTACCTTGCTTCAGCAGCCTTTAATTAATTTCTAATTAAATTTTTCCATTTTTTAATGCTCTGCTTGCCATTTGGAAGGCATCTTTCACTATTTCAATATGCCTTCAAATTTTGGTGTCACATCTAATATATGCACACTAATGACTGCAAAATTCAAAAGTATTTGAACAAAAATAACAAAAGATGAACTTCCAGACAATTTATTTATAACTTTGATTACAATAACAATTAGAAAAATATAATAGATAATTAAACAAACCTTGTCAGTTCTTAGTCAAATTTGTTTGGATATATATATATATATATATATATATATATATATAGGCTTGGATAGGATCTCAAGCCTTGAATACCAACCTTCCTGAATATGTTGTTTTGATAAAAGCACTCTGTGAGCTTCCTCAGGTGTATATTAATCTGTGTAACCTACAAGAAATTCTAAATTGAACACTTTATTCAACTTAGAGGAATAGACAGTTCTCATTCCGCTGCTCATGTCTAGGGATATTGTCTAGTTCTTATTTTTATTTTCTGCTTTTGAGTTATTACTTGCCTGTTTTCACAGAGTGCAAGTACACACTGCCCGACTCAGAAATTAAACTCACAACCACTGTCACCAAATTCACAAGCCAACACTTTTATCCATTGTCACATATTTTATCTTTATTTCACAGTGAGGATAGCAACCTAAATCTATCCGTATCTATCAATCCAAATGGTTTTGAAAAAGTTAATGTTTATATTACAAAAATAATTGTTTTTCATTGTCTACCTTGTCATTTGATCTTTACAAAGAATTTTCTTTTCTCTCAGTTGAAAAAGATGGAAGAAATTGAAGAGCAGCTTCGGGCAGAATTAAATGAAGCCAGAGAACTGATTGAAGATCTGGAATTTCGGGTTCTGGAATTGGATGAATGTCAAAATCAGGTAAGACATTTTTAACCATTTAAATTTTTTTTTTTATTACTATGTATTTCTTATATTTATTGCCTGGTTAATCAATCAGCAGCCCAAATCAGTGACTTTATTTTGTGGTGAATATGGAATTAAAAGTAACTCTCTTCTCTTCACTGTTTATAAATTTTGCAATCTAGTGTGAAATCTAATTTTGACCAATTGGAATAAGGATTGACCCTCAACTGAAGGAAAAAGATGAAGTCAAATTTTGCGATCTTGTGTTATTTTCTAACCAGTGAAAAGGTGCGATTAACAAAACTGAAGGAAGTTTATAAGTCTCTCTCTTTCTCTCTAGAGAGATCAGATAAGACATAGCCACAATGTAAGTGAGAAATTTCAAGTTGCTGAACTCAGACATGCTTCCATGACATATATTCCCTCTCCTTCTCATGTGTTATTTCACTTTCTCTTCTCTTTTTCATCCTCACCATTCTCGCTGTCAACAAAGAAGACAACAACAATAAGGCACTTCAACTGACTCCTAAAAATTTACATGTATAAGTAAAATTTTCTTTCCTTCCTTTTCACTTTCTTGCCATCCACTAAAAGAAAGAAAGAAAGGAACACAGACTTTATTTCTACTCTGTTAATCTATTCTGCATGCACACATTTTGCTACAACTACAAACTCTGGATTCACTTCACTCCGTAATACATTTTCACTTTGAACATTTACACAGTTATTAATTTGAATTTACACAGTTAATAATTTCACTTCTTACAAATTAATGTTAGTCTGTTCTGTTAATAAAATTCCACTTATTTTACAAATGAAACACTTATATTCTTTCAACAGTCTGAAGATGATAATCCTAAGTTGTGGGGAGTTTGATCATATTTGGCACAAGGCCAATTCAATAAACATGATCCAGCTGTGTATAATTTTTCTTTTTATTTATGTTTTCATTTTCTGTTTTCTTTCTTTCCTTTTTGTTTTCTTTCTCTTTTTCCATTTTCTCTCTTCTTTTCTTTTTTTTAAACAATTTAAAACTTGAAATAGCATGATATAGGCAATGGAGGGAGTTTTTTAAATTTTTCCAACATGTCCAACTGGACCTATGAAAAATAACTACCTTTTTCATTAGTTTTGCACTTTTACTCATTTAAATGATTTTTTAATCACTTCTTTTATTCAAAACACTTCCATTTATTGCACATGAGAAATCTTCTGATCCCACCTAATTTTTAAAACAGCCTACTCCCTTTGGCCCCGTATTAAACACCTTAAAGTGTCAGATAAAGTCAAAACATGTGGGAAATTGGATGGCACAATGGAAAAACAACTTCTACGGGGACACCACATTTCATTCTTCAAAAGAAGTTCCTTGAAATAATTATGGGTTTATCAGTGTAGTTTTACATATGTATATACAATAGGTGGGGTGATAGAACAAATGCTGGTTACAAATTGAAACATTCTGGTATGTCTAAGCAGGCATCAGATGTTATTGTGTATTCATAATTATGCATATGTGTTTGTCTAGTAGAAAGAGGTTTCCTGTTATCTGGTACAGTTACTTGTTTGTGATTCTGTAGTGCCAATCCACAAGGCTTGAAGATGTTCCTTGCTAAAGCTTATAGGTTTCATTCACCCAAAGCCGTTTTTTACCATTGATCTGATAAAGTGATTGTATACAACTGACAGTTTAGATATTTCTGAACAGATTTTGTGCCGTGCATGACATGCATGTGAAAGTCTTGATCTGACAAGGTTATTTAAGAACATGAAGACCTCTGTTAAGTAAGTACAAAGTGTTTCGGGTTTTAGTCATAATAATAATAATAGTAATAATAATAAGGATGGTCTTCACCATGATCCTTCGTCTTCACTCGCACAAAACCATTTTTAACCATTGATCTGAGAATGCAGTTGTATACAACTGTCAGTTAAGATATTTCTGAACGGGTTTGGCACCATGCATGACCTCCATATGAAGGGCCCGATCTGATGAGGCTATTTATAAACATGACTTTTTAAGTTAATGTTTTGGTTCCATAGCAACTTACATTGTTGGTCACAATTACCTCTTTTGCATCCTATTCTGTTTCAGTTCCCTTATCTCCTATGCTAAATTTGATCCCTATGTCAAGATATTTAAAATGTTTGGTATTATTCCACATCCTGAATTTTAATGATCGATTCAGGGTAGGTACCATCACTGCTTTCATTCCAATTCCAGATCATAGTTTCTGTTTTGGAAAAATTTATTTTCTTGGATTATTTTATAGTGGATGTTGACTATTTTTCTTTTTTTTTTTTTTTACGATCATTCTTATCCTAACTGTGAATACCTATTCAGGATTGTCATCAACATTACATTTGGCTAGGAAGGAAGAATTCAGGATTGTCATCAACATTACATTTGGCTAGGAAGGAAGAATTCAGGATTGTCATCAACATTACATTTGGCTAGGAAGGAAGAATTCAGGATTGTCATCAACATTACATTTGGCTAGGAAGGAAGAATTCAGGATTGTCATCAACATTACATTTGGCTAGGAAGGAAGAATTCAGGATTGTCATCAACATTACATTTGGCTAGGAAGGAAGAATTCAGGATTGTCATCAACATTACATTTGGCTAGGAAGGAAGAATTCAGGATTGTCATCAACATTACATTTGGCTAGGAAGGAAGAATTCAGGATTGTCATCAACATTACATTTGGCTAGGAAGGAAGAATTCAGGATTGTCATCAACATTACATTTGGCTAGGAAGGAAGAATTCAGGATTGTCATCAACATTACATTTGGCTAGGAAGGAAGAATTCAGGATTGTCATCAACATTACATTTGGCTAGGAAGGAAGAATTCAGGATTGTCATCAACATTACATTTGGCTAGGAAGGAAGAATTCAGGATTGTCATCAACATTACATTTGGCTAGGAAGGAAGAATTCAGGATTGTCATCAACATTACATTTGGCTAGGAAGGAAGAATTCAGGATTGTCATCTTCCATTAATATATTTGTTTGGGATTTGGTATGGTATGCTTAAATTATCAGTGCCTATCTCTTCACAGCCAGAACATGGTCTAGGAAAAAATTGACTGGGGCTCTCATTTTCTCCTTGTATTCCTGATGAGGTTCGAAATGCTTCTGTATTTGGTTCCTCACCAGGCATGTATGATTTTTTTTCTACCCTATCAGGTCTAAGCATTCAGTTGAGTTAGAGTTTGGATGGCCATTTCATGACATGAGAAAGTTTTGATGTGGTCATTTGCTGCTGTGAAGTCAACATAGCAATTTTCTGTTGAAGAAGTATACAAAATTTTGGAGTTTTATTTTTTTAATCATCTCACCTCAAGCAAGGTGGGATCATTACCAGTGTGCAGGAGGTTACAGTGAGAGAAAAACTAGGTAAAGGTGGTATTGAAGAAAGGATAAATGATGAACAGGATTCAAGAAGATAGAAAATGGCAGGTGGCATTACATTTAAATTTCAGGGAAGAGAGAAGACTGGGTACAGAGGGTATTGAAGAAAGGATAAAAAATTAACAGAATTCAAGAAGATAGATGGCAGTTAATGTTGCATTTAATTATTTAAACATTTTAGCTATCAGTGAAGCAAGTAAATTGAAGGGAGTTTCACAGACGAGAATTGCAAGAAAAGAAACTGTTAGGGTAGAAAAAGCAGTTACATTTAACTATTTCAATGATAAAAGGTGAAATCTAGATTCCACTCTAGTAGCACACTTAAATTAATGTGGTTGGAGAACCAGATAAAAGAAAGCTTGTCAGAACAGTTACCATAAAAATATTTGTAGAAAAGGCAGAGGGAAGCCATGTCACATCGGGGAGAAAGTGACTGAAGTCAAAATGCCAAGTCAGAATTGCAGATTCTTCTTTAGATTTTGTTGAGAACCTCAAGATAAATAGCAGGAGCACTCAACCCGCTATGGTAACAGTATTCAATGCATGGATGAATGGTAGATTTATAAATGTGCAAGGTGGATTCTGACAAGAACTTTCTGACCCAAAACACTGACCCAACCTTCCTAGCAGTAGATGCAGCTATAGATTCAATATAGTCATTCCACTTCATGTTGGTTGAAAAAAAAAAAAAGGCCAACGAGGCTCAGTGTTGATTTTCAGGAGACTAGCATCATCTATTTATGTCCTCATAACATTCCTTACTAAATTACAGCCATTTCACATTGAAACATTGGTTCTTGTCCAATCATCAAAGTTAAGCAACATTGATCTTAGTCAGTACCTAGATGCATTATTATGTGGAAATGGAATACTGGCTTGGATGTACAGGAGGGGTGATGAATAATATCTTAGAACGAAAAGTGAGAGAGCTGAATTCCAATTCCAGTTTAATTTCTTACATTCCCTTATTTACAAATACACTTGGGATAGATAAAAATCCATCTCTTCTTCCTCCCAGCAACTAACTTAAATATGTTAAATAGCAGGGCAGACTAAGTCCTAAGGCCTTGGTTGGCAACCAGTCTATCACAGAAATTAACAGTGGTCTACTTTTCTGCCAACTTAGACATGAATTGAAAAAAGGCCTGATCATCCATGCACTGCACCTAATTAAGGAAGGATACCTATTACCAAAATGAAAAGAAAACTGGGTTGTGATGAGTTGACTTTAATAAAATAATATTGTATAAAAATCTTATATATATATATATATATATATATATATATATATATATATATTGGAGAAGCTGAAAGGACATTTTTGGTACAAGAATGTATACATCAAAGGTAATAGGATCTAGTGAGAGGTAATAAAAAATAAAAACAAAATTAGGTTAAAAGTAGGTTGACACTGTGACCTTTAGAGATGAAAGAAAGAATGTATGTATCCCCTAAAAATAGAAACTACTTAGCAAATTTCATAGTGAATCTTTATTCTGATTAGTTAAAAGGCTTATATCTTCCCACATACATATAGCAAACTGGATTGTTTCTTGTATTTAAATGTAAATCATTTTCACAACTAACATTTCTGATGACCAGATAAAAATCTGGAAACACAGAAATTTCTGTGAGCAATGTATTTTTAATTCATAATTATATATATATATATATATATATATACACGCACACACCCTATATTTGATTGGTTAGACATAAATTCAGATAAGCATTTCCTCTGCTCTTTCCTTATTCCAAGCAATATTCATTATTTTTCATTGAATTGTGACTTTTTACACCAGTTACTCTCTAAGGCTACTAAAAGTTTATAGTGTATTAAGCAAATAATTTAACAAGACTAGATTAAAAAATCCCATCTGATTTTTAAAAAATCTCTTAAAAGATTCTCTGAAAAACATTCTTTTATAGAATTAAGCAAAAGTTCCTGATTGTCAACAACAACAAAAATAGTTAGTATATGTGAAATACCTGCTTTATTTTTTAGTCTTATAACATCTGTTATCTCAATTGGTGAAAGTTGTGAGTAAAGAGATTTATTCCTTTTTTATAGTCTAAGTCAACTGACAGCCACCATCTGGTGCTATACACACATAGTGTTTAATCTTTTGTTTTTTAAAGTACTTAGTTACAAGCATGGAAACAGTCCCTCAAAGTACATCTCATCAGGAATGTTACACAACACACTTAATATATTCTGAATGTAGAGTCTGTGATTTTAATCTCGGCCTTCAATTATAATAACATCTATTTCATGCAAGGCATATGGAATGACCACTATGGGTCAAACATCCCAGTCATCAATGTCTCTGACACAAGAATTACCTGAGTCAACAACCTCTTGGAAATGTAAAGGTGTAAAATGCAATCAAAAAGGACATAAGGCCTCCTTAATTGAAGTGAGCTATTTTCATTTATTTGACTTACTTTTTCTTATCTATTCTGATATTTTAACTTTTGTGACTTTTTGTATAGAATAAATAATATACGATCTGATATGATATCTAATTATTATTTAGATATAATATCTAAATTTTTTATTTCTGTAGAGAATAATATATGATCTGATATAATATCTAAATTTGATTTCCTGTTTCACATCAAGTTTATAATTACAATAAGTTTTTTTACTGTGTTACTGTAAAGACTTGAGATTTCAAAAAGTAATTTCTTTAATACTTTTATATATCATATTTATAGAAATGTGTGTGTATGTATGTATATATATATATATATATATATATATATATATATATATATATATATAAAATGTAAGACATCCACATACAAGCCTGTTTCACTGTATCACAGTTCATCAGTGTGGCTAGACATCCACTTGCTTCTGGCTGGAATCAAAACTCAACCGATTTAGTGTCAGAGTTGCTACTCCCTAAGCCATAGTGCAGGGAACCAGAGAAGGGAAATTTTAGTGTGATATATAAGCAGTGTATACATATGCCAGTTACCAAAAAAACTCAATTCATTGCTGAAGAGTGCTTATATATAT
>JBBBDQ010000367.1:587500-745000 GCA_037127315.1 Ascarosepion bandense
TCCGACCCTGCAGAGCTGATGTTTTTGGAGAAGGGCATATAGGCTGGGTAATTTAGCATGGGTGATAACTATGGCATTGGTGACCCAGTCAGACCAATTGATGCTCAGAACCTGTTTCAGACAGTGAATACAAAAGGCAATGAAGCATCTCTTCATTTTGAAATAGAGGCTCCAAATCTCACTGCCATGCTGAGAACACCTGCCTTATAGACTGCTATTCTGATATTCATAGTAAGCTTTCTGTTCTCCCAGACTCTCGAGGTCAGTCTAGCAAACATGAACCATACTAGACCTTATGTAAAGCTATCACTGTAAAGAGGAAATCCTAGTTAATGCAAAAAAACAATTTATAGATGTATTTTTTTTAAAAAAAGCAACAATATTGAAGAATCAGAAAATAATTGCTGTTCTTTCTTTAGGAGAGTGTGTCTGCCAGTAAGCAAGAAAATTTGACTCTCTTAAAAGCTCATGCTTTTATGGGAATTCTAAATAAGGTAAGCTTTATTCTTGAGATCTCATGATTATTCCTCAAATTCTCTCCACCTAATTGGTGATGGTGCTTGCTCTCAGCTTTTTGGCATTTTGTATAATCTAGCAAGTTTATTTTATGTAAAGCTATTCATTCTATTCAGTTATTTTCCACCCTGCAGCCTGTTTTCCCACAAACCAATATGACAAGTCATTCACTATTCTGTCATTGTTTCCATGAAATATATTTAGGCAAGCTCTATTCTTTAGTTTGACCAATTTAGAGACCTTTACAGCTAAAACTTGGCATACTGCATTCATAGTCGAAACCCCTCCATATTCCAATCATAAGAAAGAAGTTCTACTAACAGCTTTTCCACAAGAACAATTGCGTTATGGAAAAAAACTCCCACATGGATGCTTCTCTGAATACTGCAATCTTAATCTCATGTCAAGAGTCACTTGTTATCTATCTTCCATATCCATATAATCCCCATTCCTACTTTTACTTTCATATCACACACTCATTCAGTATCCCTCTACCTTGATTGGCTCTTGAGCCTTCTAGTTGAAAAAAAAATTCTGTTAGCAACAAATTAGAGATGAAGTTTTAAATATTTCAATTATATTGTAAAAAAGAAAACTGTTTTCCTTACATGTGGCATTCAAAATGTTGACATTTCACACTAGGTTAAGAAAGAAACGCCCATCAACACGGGAAAGAACTATAACAGCTACTGAACTTGATAAAGAGAGAGATGATGATTCTGAAACAAACAGGTGCCAAAGATATTGAGGTCAATTGGATTCCTGGCATTTTCTTGTTAAATGTTTTAAACTGATTTGGTTACTTCAATTAAACTTTTTTTTTATTGTGAAAACTGTGAAATCATTTCTAAACCCTAACCCTTTTAGTATTAAATTATTAGCACTTTGCATTATTCACAAATTTTGCTACCCTTTTTTACTACATTTCATTTTTTTTTTTTATTTACCTTTTTTTTTTACAAAGGCATGAAGATTTTGAATTTCAAAGTCTCTTTTGTTGTTGCTTTAATAGAACAATAATTTGTCTTTATTTTGTTTCTGCACAACATTTTGTCCACCTACTCTCTGGCCATCCTCAGATATTTGTCTGTGGATATGTTTAAAAATAACATTCTCCTGGTTCAATTGGTTTTTTTATTTTTTTATTTTTTATTTTTTTTTCTTTGTGCACTTATTTTTTTTTTTTTCTTGATTGGGATTTTTACTGATAATAATATAAATGGTGGAGGAAATGATATTTGTTTTTGTTTGTGATAATGCAAAGATAACAAAACAAAGATAACAAAAGGTGTTGCTTTTGCTATGATGATGAATGGGGAGTCATTTTTTTCCTGTCATAATGAAGGGTGGTTGTTTTGGGATAGCTGGAAAGTTTACCTGAAAGAGACAATTTGCTGACAGACTGTTCACTGACAGACAATTGGTTGATGCTTTAAGTCTTTTCAAGTTGAAGCTCTCTCTCTCTCTTTTTTTTTCTAAGCCCTTTGGTTGTCATGAAGTTTGTCATGACAGAACAAATAAGCAGAAAGCTTTTATTGTAGGAATATGGCCATATTGTTGACAGAACTAGATAATCTAAAAATTATTGGAGGTGCAAACAACGAAAACTGTGCAACGCAAGACTGACAACAATCGATGACATAATTAGCAGAACACTTTCATCCACCAACACCTGGACATTTTGATGACAGTTTATAAAAAATAAACAGATGAGAGTTTGAACTTGAAAAGATTTAAAGTGTGGACTAATTGTCCTGTCTGTAAATTGTCTGTCAACAGATTTTCTTTGGGTGAACTGTTTACACACATTTTTTTTGCTATGTGATAAAATTGATTCAACAGTTTCTCTAAAGTTTCTTCTCATTATACGTTTTTAGTCTCCAATTGTTACATTAAAAACTTTCTTGGTTTTCTCTCCCCCCGCCCGTTATGTTGACTGTCTTTTTCAAATCATCAGGACAATAAAGATTTCCCTTTATAAGGAAAAATATTGAATCAGTTAAAACCCATATAAATGTTCATTTTCAGCTCCTTTTGATATTGAAACAAAAGTTGTTTCATTCAGTAAACATGTTTCAATGTGACTAAAAATGACCCAAATAAATTACATCTGAGATTAAATCTTTATCTTCAGTACTTAGATAATGGTTGTCTCACCTCAGTTGGAAGATATCATTTCCGTTTTTATCTGGCTCTTTCTTACACAAATGCATAAAATTTTCTCTAATAGGAATTGAGGTTTGTCAATTATTTTTCTGCTAGTAAGCATATATGAAACTAAAATGTTACCAAATATGTTGGTAACAAAATGCAAAAAAGCAAGCATCATTCATCAGTTTTCTCAACTAGTTTACTGTGTTAATGAAACCAAAAATTAAATGTGGAAATCGTTAACTTTTTATTCATCAGACAGTAAATTCTTAATCTGTATCGTTCAATATCAAGTAAATTATCAATGTAGATAATTGACTGTGTTTGTATATAAATATATCTGTTTATTTATCTATTATCTTAAAAAGCAGATGGTCTTGACAAGATTTGTGTGTAGACTCTTATAAATTTGATTTATTATCGTTGAGTTAAAAGAATTCGTTTGCATTTTTTGTTAAACTAATATCTGACTTGTCTATATTTCTGAGATGAGGTATTGCGATTATTTACATTATTCAGAGTGTTGTCCTCATCTTAATTGTCATATTCACAATCACTTGGGTAGATTGTTCTTGTTCCAAAAAAACACAAAGCCATAACACGAGGGGAAATAGAAAAATGAGGCATAGCTGACCACATATCAAGGGAAAAGGGAGATCACCGTCCCCTGTGGTATGAAGTTGAAATAAGATAGTAAACACCAATGGAAAATAAGAAAACTTAAAAATCAGCATATATGCTGGGCCATAAAAATCTCCTAAGCATAGAAATGAATACATGGAAACCAGTAATATAGAGTGCTAGAGAAAACCAATTACAAACATCAAGATTGTAATATGAGCTCTGGCACAAAGTGGTTGATGAGAGATCAGGTTTAGAATTCCCCAAAATTCATACACTAATGTCCTCAAGGGCACATGGTCCAGTGGACAAAATTTTTGGTTGAATCCAGTGACTTGACCCAAAGAGTTATGAGTTCAATACCTGGTAAAAAAAAAAAATTAGAGAATTGAGTTAAATGGAGATAACTAAGACATCCAGAAGTGGCATGACTCAAGGAACAAGAACAATCTACCACAGTGATTGAGATAAAGGGTTCAGTATAAATTTCCAATCACCTGAAGAAGGTCAGAACATGTTGTGAATATGGCAATAGAGATGCAGACAACAGTCTGCACAATGTAAATAATTAGGGACTTATTCAAAATGCTAAAATATTTTTTTTCTTATGTACTATGTTCATCATTGAAAGAATTGGAAACTGTTTTAGCTGAAAGCTGGATAAAAATTCCTATGGAAACAATTTAAACTTTGTACAAGTTGATCCTATGCAAAATTCAATCTGTAATTACTACCAAAGGTGCTCCTACCCCATATCAATATAAATTTGCTAGAAATTTCAAGGTATTTCCATTATTTTGTCCACCCACTGTAAGTGAATATACTGAACTCAACCAGATTTTAAGCTCAGCTTTCTGATTAACAATTCCAAGTTGCTATTCATTATACCATCAACACCTTTATGCTAACAGTACCTGGTATTCCAAAGCAGTCACCCATCTAAGTACTGACCAGACTCGGCATTGTTTAACTTTGGTTATCATACAGGAACCAGTGTTTCAGTATACATCATTTATTTATTTAGAAAAATGCATGTTGATTAGACTGCAAACTTACATGTGTTTTATTTTAATTTTTTAACAGAGCCTAGAAGATGGTAATGATTCCTTTGGAAACACGACCAAGCTAAAAAACGATGTAAGTAATTTATCTTAAATAAATACTTATTTTCTTAACATTTTTAATCAAGCTGTTAATGAAGATCTTTATCATAATTTGATGAGTTTATCTATTGCTATGATTCAGTTCTCCATTTAAAATTTCTACAGAAAACCTTCTTGGTGATTTATATACTTGTGTTTTTCCTATCATGGCTTAGAATCTATGTTTTGGAATTCTAATTACCAAGTAAGGAAAACTCTCCCCACTAAAAATACCGGCACAACACAATCTTCTTGGTCCCACTCTAGAGTCAATGTATTCATATACTTATAACATTTTTAATACTGAGTTAGACATGTAATTACATTGTTTGAATTGTGGCTATTAGGACAGAAAGTAAAATGGACAAGCCAAGTTCAAATTCCTGTTTTGTGTGCTGTATTTACTTTCACACTTATGTCCTCTGGGAAAGGCAGGACTCCAAAAAAAAAAAACCCCCAGAAAGACAGTTACATGATATTTTTTTTTATATGGAAGAGAACTCTCCTTCCAAACAATAACATCTCTCCTCTTCCCCTTCCTCATGACCTTCCACTTACACCATAATCCCCCACCTCCACCCCGACAACTGTCCAGGCACATTAAAATTAAGTTTTGGCTATACTTTATATATTTAGTATTTTGTTTATCTTTCGTTTGTGTTATCTTTAATGAGTTTGAGAGGCACTGTGCCCAAGTTTGAACGCCTGTAAGAAAAGTAAATGAAGATAATGTTTTGTAATGTTCATAATTAAGGGCTTCTATGTTTCAAGAATATCTCAGTCTGAAAATAATTTAAAAATTATTAAAGAGCACACATTAATTATGTATACTAAAATTCACCTAATATATACCGTGAATACTGTTAAAATGGTTTTTCAAAATAAAACACTTCAAGCTGTCATTATTTTTGCAGCAACCTATAATATATATATATATATATATATATATATATATATATATATATTTCTCAAAATTTCATGAATTTACACAGAGGATGGTTAACAGATGTAAAAAAGAAAAATATTTTATCAAGATTTTTTTAAAATAATAATTTCAAAAATTATTTATTTGTGAATAAGTTCTGAAAGTTTCATTAAAATCCATAATTATTTAATTTTTGCAAGAATTCCAAATTGTGTTTTCACTGGGAAAAAAATGTTACGTAATAATACATTATCCATTGTAAACTCTTGTAATGATTTAGATACCCACTAACAAAATCAATACAAAATTTTTTACCAAAATTTCAAACGTGTTAGAAAGGATTAAAAAATAATTAAAAAATGCTTTGATCTTTCCTCTTAATAATATGAACATTTTGATGGAAAAAGTTTTTTTAAGTTTGTGGTCTTTTTTATTCATACTATGCTGTTTCTTTAGCAGTTTAATGGAGATACCTAAATTGTATATAAAAAACGTACATCAATGTCTCTATGTATAACATGTACTTAAATTAGTATCTGTTTGTTTATATAAATGCCAGTGTCTTTGAAATTTTGTGTTTAGGCCCAAATCAAATAAGGGATTTTTTAAAAATTAATCATTTAATCTCTTATGAGCTTTTTTTTTTTTTTTTTTTTTTTTTTTCATGAAGTTCAATGTTAATCTCAGATAAACCCTCAAAAAACCCTTATCATTTCTACCATGTGGACAAACATGGCTCTTCCTTCCCAACTTCCTGTCTTTCATTACATTAAATAGCACTTTCCTCTTTTCCATCATTCTTGTAGGTTACTCATTGTTTCTCCTTACTTCTCTTCAACAGACTGTAATTGTTAAATTCTCTAAGCCCTCTTTTCTGATGTCCCCAAAACTGTAATTGTCTATTTCTGGATGTTAGTGGCATTTTATTTGTAGTTCTAGTCCCCATCCTTCATATGCTCTGTCCATTCTCAGCAATTGTCTGGAGAAAAATATTGTATTCAATTAATGTCTCATCTGTGAGGAAATTGTCCAACATTCACTGCCATAATGGAGATTAGATATTATATAGCAGTCCAACACTGCTGCTGGTAATTGCCTTATTGAATTCAATCAGAGCTGAGCTCAGTCAATTCTGCTTTGAAATTTAATATCTTTCTCTGCAAAGATTAACTTATTGAATACTAATACACTAATAAAACCAATTGTGTAAATATACCTTGATTTTTGTATAATTTCAAATTATTGTTCGCATCTTGGTTGATATAGATGTTATAGACACATTTTAAGTATTCTCAGGTCATCATCAGGTGTCCATTGATTAGCTGATATGGAATATCTGTTGATTGTGATATTTTGTTCCTGTGATGCCAATTATTGTTTGTTTCTGCTGAAATCGTGCTCCAAAGACTGAATTTCTGACTACTAGATGATGCTATAACACATATATAACCTATATTATGCCACCATTAGAACATTAGTGGTTTTATTTTTGGAACCTTTTATACTCAAAGACAGATATTACTTTCTGCATATGAAAAATATATTGCCAAGACAAAACAATGAAAGTAGCCATAAGATATTTACTGATAGTTCAATGGTTAACTTATTGTATGTGACTTCATTCACTGTACAAAAGTTTATCCTGCCACTGAAGTTAACACTGATCTTTGAACAATTGTGTGTTTGAATTTTATAGTTGTTGTCATATCCTGCTATGGCAACAGAAAACTACTTTGAGTGAAATTAACAATAAGGATACTGCAATTGGCCTTGAAGAATAATGCAGTGGAAAATGTAATATTAATAATGCAGTATGCTAAAGGTTAAGGTATCATTTTTCTGGATTGTTTTTGCCCTTGTTAAAGAATGATTTGACTAAAGACTGAAAGATTTTAAGCTGGCCACACTGAATTATCCTCTTCATAAAAAATATTTTTTTAAAGGAAATTATATATCTTTGTATTTTGAATAAAGTGGGAAATACTTAAAAGTTTTAAGTATTTTTTCATCAAATTTTCTCTCTCCCTTTAGCAGCAAAGTGTATCCATAAGTTTCAATAAAACTAAGGGCTTATTGTCAACTGTTCTTTAACTTCAGCAATGGAGACCACAGTAATATGATCTGTCATTAGCTAGAGATCTACTCATATAAAATCCAAACCAAAACGCAGTCCATCCTATTTGTAATTCGAAACCTAAATGTTTTGAAGAAAGAATTTCAAATTAAAGATAAAATATTGCCTTCATAACAATTACTATTCTGTTAGATAAAGAATTATTTTGTTTTTTGTGACTACTTAAAGAAAGTTCATTTTAGGAAGTTATTATTGTTAAAAGAGTATACTAAAAAAATTATTATAATTAATAATTTTTATTATAATTTTTGAGAATAGTTTTTCATTCTCAGCATCAGTCCCATGCCTGGGTGTAGTCATAGGGTCGCTATGTTGTTTATCCACTCACTAGTTCTTTCCATTTACAATTGCTACTCTGTTATAAAGTATTTTTCATGACTGTTTAAAGAAAGTTAATTTTAGAAGATTATTATTGTTAGAAGGGCATACTAAATGTCATTATAATCATTGAGGAATGCTGTCTGTGATTGTCATCATCATCATCATCATCATCATCATCAACAACACCTAGCCGGAGGTGACCATAAATTTGATGCACAACTGAACATGTCAGCAGTTTCTTCTACATATTGAGGTTGAGAGGTATTCATGTGTAGCTTGTTGTGGGCAAGTAAACCTGGCGGTGAACATCCCTCTCTAAGTCAAACCACAACTGATGTCCTCTGCCTTGAAGGGTCACCATGGTTATGAAAGCATGGCTGTTAATTTTATCAGTGGAATATTCTGCCCTGGCCATTGGCTTCAACCTAAAATGTTTTTTGTCCAGTAATGACCATATCGTCTCCCACACTGGCTGCATACATAGCTATAGAGTCTAATCCATCTATCTTAGTTTACTTGATGGACATTAAAACATTAGGTGATCTTGGTTTTAATCCTGCAGAGTATCTAGCCACTCTTCTTGCCAGAAAAGCCTGGTGGGGGAACCAACGGCTCAATTATGCAGCAAGGATTACATGATACTTGTAGCACTCATTCAATGAACTGACATTTTTCTTTTCTTTTTTCTTTTCTTTTTTTAATTACTAACACTAAAAATGCGAATTTTTGCCAAGTAGCCACTTATTGCTGTAAGGTCAAGTTTTTATACAAAAGAGGAATGAGCAAATAACACTTATTACTTCAGCCACTTGTATGATTGCCAGTATAAACTTTCTCTCTTCATTGATGGTTGTAAATCTTTGGTGGTGTAGTCTGATTAACATTGCAACTACCTTCAGTGTTCTTTTTTGTTTTTTTTTGTTTTTTATTTATAGACAACCCATCAAAAATGATCAGAAAAGATAACATTTTTTAATAAAATGGAAATACTGTTAGTAGCATTTTCTTAAAATAGCAAACTGAAAAAATATCCTATTTAATCAACAAATACTTCAGTATTATGTGTTTACAAATTAAAAAACTAGACGAGAATAAGAAAGAAATAGTTTATATTTTCTAACTAGAGTAACACAAGGGGTGTTTGTTAATCTGCCACAGAGCACAAAGGATAAAGCTAGATATAAAGCAAACATTCCTGCTATCAATTAGCTTTTGACTTATTTCTAGTTTGAAATAAATTATTTACATTATTTAGACTGTTGCCCTCATCTTGTTGCCATATTCACAACTTTTCAGCCATTGTATGCTCTGGTCTTCTTCAGGTGAATTTCAAACCAAATTTTTATTTTGTCCACTGGGGTAGATTGTTCTAGTTCTGCAGTAAATTGTTTCTAGTTGCTCTACTGCTTAACATTTGCACTGGAAGCTTGAACATTTCAGACTGTTTAGGTGTCAATCTGAAGACAGTGCAGAGGATTTGGAAAGAGTTGGATGAGTATAATGGTGATTACAAAGATATGGCTGATCGAAAAACTCACTCTGATCATTCTGAATTTATTGGTGATGGTCTCGGACAGAGGCCAACATTAGGTGTAGGTAGTGCTTCCCTGGGTCAAGAGGGTGGCTGCTATATTCACAACATTTCCGCCATTGTATACACTGGTTTTCTTCAGATGATTGGAATTTTGGACCAATATCTTTATTTCATCTACTGGGGTAGATTGTTCTAGTTCCATGTGTCATGCTTCTTCTGATTATCTCAGTATCAGTTATATCCCTACATTTTTTTGTTTTCCTCTACTGTAGCCAGATATTGAACTCACAACTCTTTAGGTTGTCACTATATTGCTTCAGCCTAAACTTTTATCCACTTGGCTGTGTGTCATGAATATGACAACAAAGATGTGGACAACAGTCCCAACAATGTAAATAGTAAATAATTACAATACCTCATCTCAGAAATATAGACAGATATTGAAATGAATTAATTTTAAAAAATTATTACCCTCTTTATCTTAGTCATTAATATTTTTCTTCCCTAGAGCAAATGTTGTTATCTTTTTTATTTAAGAAATACAGGTTGTGGTGGGTAAATTGTCTCAATTCATGCTGTTTGTTTTTGTCAACTACACAGTAGGGTCAGTTGGGCACCTAATGTGAGAAAAAGAACTCCATGATGCAATTCACTCCACCAAAAATTTGGTAACAGCATGCTGTACTGCTTGGTATTCACACCAGAAGCACCAATACAAGCGTTTGAGAGTGTTCAGGTATCAATGTAAAGACAGTGGAAAGAATTTGAAAAGATGAGTCTGATGGTGATTATGAAGGTACAGCAGCTCTGAAAGCTCACTCTGATCATGTTGATAAAAAAAAAGAACTCCCACATTTGTCATCTCGTTCTGTTCTTTTATATCCTTTCTCCTTATTAAATTCTGCTCGTACTATTTTTTTTTTCTTAGTAACTTCTTGCATCTTGGTGGCATTATCACCTTGCTTGGTGAAATGATTAAAAAAAAAAATAATAATAATAATCACTGCCATGATAATTGTAATTACATATGATCACACTAGAAGTATCCAGTTGTTTATCAAATGGCAATGAGTGCTTTCCTGACATTAAAAGTGTTGCAGTTTGAATGATCTCCACTCTACTTTGAACCTTTCCTTTTTCTGAGCACCATTTTTTTAAAATCCTGCTTTCCCTCTGCATAGATGGTGCAATGGATAGCAGTTTGTAATGAGAAATTGGAGAGGAGGGTTCAGATTTCAACTGATTTCATTGCATTAACTTGCGTAAAATACTCTTGGAAAAGGTATGAATCCATCTCCTTCTCTTTGGCTATGGGTTAAATAGTAGAGCTTGTATCTGGAAAAAGAAGTTGCTGTTTTCAAAAAAAAAAAAAAAATACAATATTCACTCACAAAAAAAGAATTATATATATATTCTTACAATCCAAAACATGTCTAGCTGCAAACTGTAGAATAAAATTGAAGGAGAGGAGGTTTGATTGATATTTGTGTTTTTTTTTTTTGTTTTTTATGTCTTATCAACCCTTTGTGGTCAAAGGGTTGATAAGTCATAAAAAAAAAATCATGTCAATTAAACCTCCTCTCATTCAATTTTACTCTATAGTCTGCAGCTACATACATTATTTAACATCCTTTTTTTTTTTTCTTCTTTGTTTCCGTCATCAAGTTTGATTTTCTGGATATGCTTATCTTAAAGTATCCTGATTCCCAATTTAAAACTTTACTTACATATCCAAATAAGCACCTTTTAGTGTTATGTTTTTAATATAGCATTTCTTTTAATCTCAAGCAAGGCAATAAAGCCACTAAGACATGGGTGAGCGAATATGAAAAAAGAAAAACAAGAAGAGAGAAAATAAAAAGTTTGATCTGCTTGTTTTTGTTTAGTGCCGTATCAACCTCTATAGGTTATTCAATGTCAAAATCTAAAATAATTTGAAAGTAATCACTTGCCTTCAACTATAAATAACTACAGTAGTCATTTTACTCTACATATGTATTGTTGGTAATTTTTACTAAAAATATGTATTTTTAAACTTTCATAGTGTTTTTGTTTGAGGTTTTACTATTTGCCCATAGCTGGTACCCTAACAGGTGCTACCACCCCAGGTCAGGGTCGACCTGGGAACAACAGCAATTATGATTTGGTTCCACACTCCTCAAAACCTCCAATTTTCCAATCAGAGGTCTTGTTGCCGGATGAAACCATAAAAGAACAGGATTTAAAAAGACAGAATATAACAATTGATACTGCATTTAAATTTTTGAAGATTAGAATTGACTGGAAAGCAGGCTGTCAGAAGAGTGTTTTATAAGTAGTTGACTTATAGTTACATTTAACCATTTCAGTTGTGACTTATGGTTACATATAACCATTTCAACTATAACATCTGATCAGATGTGACAACTATATTCAATGCATGAATAAATGGTAGACTTATAAATGTGTAAGATAGATTCTGGTAAGAAAAACTCCTGCACAACATGGTGAACCAACCTTCTTAGCAGCACAACTTGCAGTTGATTCAATATAGTTAGTCCACTCCATTTTAGTAGAAAACATTAATCTAGGAAGAGGCGAAGAGTCACAGTTTTGGAGAATAGCATCAGCCATGCTGATGAAAGACAAAAAAGTTCTCACAGAAGAATAATGATGTTACAGAATGACTTTTCCACTTTCATATTTGGCTTTATTTGATGTCAAATTTGGTTTTCATGACTCAGTCTGTTAGGGATTTCCCTATTCATTTTAACATCTAATAATTGTCCTGCTCACGAAATCCAAACTCATTAGTCTTGCCTGCCTGCCATTCTGGCTTCTTTTAAAACACGTGTTTTTGAAATATATAAAAGGAAGTAAATCCTTAAAATACTTTGATAAAATCGGTTTTTCCCCAACCCAATTGAATAACATTTCAAAATTGTAATTCTCACTTTATAAATGAGTTTATTTTAAATTGTGATGTCATGTGAGTTTCTCAAGCAGTTTTGTTTTTTTATTTTTTATTTCTTTTTTTTAATTTTTTTATTTTTTGATAATAATGGTTTAGTGATACAAGCCTTAATAATTAATCCATAGCTAACATGAGAAGAGATCGATTCTTTTCTCAATGGTATTTGCATGTAAGTTTATATAAAAAAATCCAGCTGAAATTGAAATTCTACTCTCCAATTAACTATTCCACCACCCACACATACAATCTTACAACATCAGTGGATATTGGCTCAGAACGAGAAATCAGAGAGCCAAGTTCAAATTCCAGTTGAATTCGTTGCATTCACTTACATGAAAATACCCTTGGGAAAAGTATGACTCCCTTGCCTCTCCCTCCAGCTATGGGGTAAATAGCAGGGCAGATTAGGTTCTATAGCCTTGGCTGACAACCAGTCTACTACAGAAACCTACTGCGGGAAAATTATCTGCCTGGTCAATCGTGACTCTTTTGAGACATGATCGCCCAAGCATACATCACATATGGCATTTAACTGACTGACTGTTAATTTAGAAAATTATGTCACCAGAGGTTTTGACTAACCAAAAGTAGATTATAACAAAAACACTATATCCTGGTGTTGCCAGTACAAGTGAGATAATCTGAATCGAGCCAAAATTTAAAAGATGAAAAAGAAATATACAAGCACATACAGCTGGCATGCATACACACACATTTATGGGAATGTATGTAAATTTTCATGCATCAATTGTCACAATGTGCAATATTAATGATAAAAGTTATAAAAATCTAACCTAAATCTAATCTATCTGAATCGAAACTTATTTATAAATGGAACTTTGTGTGTCTGTTACCTATAGACTCCAAAATGGCTGAACCGATTTTTTGAAAATTTACATGGTTGTACTATAAGCGTCTGTGAGTGTTCTTAGCTAGGTTTTGTGTTGAGATACCCCTGATAAATATCGATAATCAAAAAAATCGGGTTATAAAAGGAGTGGTCCGATTTTAATCAAATTTGATACACTCATAGACAAAGACATAAGAAACGATATTTGGAAGTTTCAAGGTTGCAGTTCTTACAATAGTGCAGAAAATCGATTTTATATATATATATATATAAAAGGCAAGATGTTTGTGTGTGTATCTGTTTATCTGCCTGTATGTCTGTATATTTTTTAGCCCTTTTATTTTAGTTTTTGCTTCAGGTTTGGCTCTAAGTAGGTATAATTGTTGTTCTTAGTCTCATCCACAATACCATTTAGTCAGAGGACTTATTTAGCCTTCAAAATTCAGTTTACGACAAAAAAAACTTATTTGATATCGATACCAGGAAATCAAAATTTGACTTACATCCATTCATTTTTCTTTCAGTCTACAGTTTCACTTTAACTGGAAACAACTATTGCTTTTTAGTCTTTTGTGCAAATATCCAAAGGTCCTGAGCTCCAGGACCATGGATTAGTTTTAAAGCTTTCATTACACCCGAGCAATGCCGGGTTATACTGCTAGCAAAAAATAAAAAAATGAAACTAAATGAAATTGACTGGACTATATACAAAAACCAAAGTTTCAATTTAAAATTCACAGCATCACCTTACCTTCATATGCATGTTTAGTCGCATCAACATAAATATAAGATAATGTCTGAAAGAATGAGCCGCATCACGCAAACACTTTTACAATTTGTCAAGTTTTTGTGTGATCTCTTTCATATGCACAAGAACACACATAATGTATATATACATATGCACAAACACACACAATTTATATATAGATATGCACACGCACACACACACATAAAGAACATATACATATGCGCACACACACACACACACACACACACACATATATATATATATATATATATATATATATAAATATATTTTGTTAAAAACGACCAACAAGATTTTATTAATGTTTTATTTAATTTTTCCAGTCCAGTATTCTTACATGTTTCTTTTTTGCTGGAGATAAGGAATATAAACATGTTCCGTAATTTCCAACTTTCCAAGCACTTTCAGCTGCTTCAAAGGCTATTTTGAAGGATTTTTTTTTCTTTTTCCTAATGTTGTTATGTCCTCATGTTCGACGGTAATGTAATTTTGTAACACCGGAAAAAATAACATCTGATTTCTAAAAATGCACTGAATGACTTTTTCACAAATGTCTTTTGGAAAAAGGATGAATGCATCTCTTCTCTCCTCTCTAGCCTTGGTTGGCAATCAGTCTAAGAGAAGGAAAACTCTGGATTCAGAACAGTCCTCATTCAAAAAGAAGGCAATATCATTTGACATCATAGTTTTTAATTTGCTACTTATAAATTGGGGAGCCAAGTTCAAATTCCAGTTGAATTCCTTGCATTCACTTACACACAAATACCCTTGGGAAAGGTATTAATCCATCTCTTCCCTCCAGTTATTGGTTAAATAGGACAGATTGGGTTCTATAGCTTTGAGTGGCAACCAGTCTACCACAGAAAGCAATGGCAACCTACTACGAGATGATCTTCTGCTCAGTCAGTCATGTCTCTTTTGAAACATGATCACCCAAAGCGTGTATCACGTATGACACTTAGCTGACTGACTTGTGAATACTCAGTTTTGACAAAACACTTTTTGTTTTTTGTAGAAGGATTCTAATTTTAAGGCAGCTGCAATATTGAAGAAATTTTAGCGAAAACTTTCTTTATGAATGTTTCCCTGTAGTATCTGATATATTCTTTTTTTATAACTTTCATAAAAGAGTTTTGAAAAGGTTAAACAGATTTGGAGTTATCTCCCTTGTTGCTGTCTGGCTGTAGTTGTTCATGTCAATTATCTGCTCCATTTTTGTGCTGTTTTCTTGTTCCGATTCTCACTTTTGCCTACTGCTACTGTGCCAGTTAACTTCACAGACTACGATGTAACGCCATGGTATTACACAAAAGGTATTATTTCTCTTCAGTTTTTAGCATTAGTTTGCTCTGATTTCATTTTTATGAAAAAAGAAAGTAGTTTGATTTTTAATTATACATTTCAATATTTAAATATAATTTTTTTTTTTTTTTCAATTAACTGTTAGTTATTTTAATGCTTTTCATTATCAGAGCCAAAGTGCTGGGACTTTTACTTTTCACTTTTTCCTTTTTGTCTTCATTTTTTTTTATCTTCATCACTTTCTCTTATCCTCCTCTATATCACCTCTCTCTTCAATTATCCTCTCTCTCCCTTTTCTCTCTATCTCTTCTCTCTACCTCTATTCTGATCTCTTAAATTGGTCCCTGTGCTATTTGACATTCTCGTCCTCATTACTCAGGGTTATCTTATTTTTTTTATTTTTTTTTATATATCCATTAATTAAAAATGTTAACTACACTCTCTTTATGCTTTTTCTTTTTGTTCATTAATTTTAATTTTTACTAATTTTTAATTCATTTAATAGTTTTCCCTGTCCCTCACTCTGTTTCACTTTTTCTTACCATCTCTCCCGCTGAGATAATTTTTAAAAAAATTGGTACTGTATGACCCATGTATATATTGTTAGACCAACACTTTTTTCCATTTTTTTTTTTTTTACAAAAATATTTTATTGATTTTATTCCATTTCACTTTTAATTCATTTGTTCCTTTCTTTTTCTGTATAGCCAACTGGTCAGTTTGCCTGAAATTTTATCTTTGCTTTAGCTTAATATTTAGTCAGCAACAAATGTGCACTAACAGACTTTAAATTTTAACATCAAGGTTGCTACCACTTCAGAATTGTATCTGATATTTAATCATTAATTCAAAGAACAGGAAATGGCTAAAATGTTGAAATGTATAAAAATAATAAACAGAATTTAAAATAAAATCAAGAAACATTACAAAACACTTTTACTGTAAAAAAAAAAACCAAAAAAACCCAAAAGCAGAATTTTTATTTTTTTTTTACTGACCCAAATTCTTCACATTGCAACATTTTGGTTTTTCTTTCCTGTTGCCTTGCAGCATTTCTCATGGGTTTTGGTTTTTGTCTGTCATAATTGTATTGCATAACAATTCTTTATTCCCTTGGACATTCGTTTCTTTACAAAATCCTTCTTTTTTTTTTTATGTCCTTCGTTCAGTTTTCATTCATCATGAAGACATCTCTCCAACTCTTTCAATTCGTCTTTATTAAACTTTTTAAAATATAAATAACTTTTTTCAACCAGTTTTCATTTTAACATTTTTTTCATATTTGCATTTTTTTATTCTTGTTTCTGTTTTTAGTTTTTTATATTTGACTTTTGCCATCCTTCCTCACAAAATTCAATCTTCTTTTCCTCCTCTTTCTCTGCCGCTTTTTATCCTCACTTATTCATCTTCTTTTTCTTCTTTCTCTCCACCTCTCAGCCATCTTTGTTTTCTTTCCTTCTCTCGTTGTATTGTATCTTTTTCCTTCTCTCTATCTCCTTTCTTTCTCTCTCTTTCTTATATTCTTTTGCATCTCTCTCTTTTTCCTTCTCTCAACCTCCTTGTCTTCCTTTTCTTCTCTCTCCGTCTTCCTTTTCTTCTCTCTCCGTCTTCGTTTTCTTCCCTCCTCCGTCTTCCTTTTCTTCTCTCTCCGTCTTCCTTTTCTTCTCTCTCCGTCTTCCTTTCTTCTCTCTCCGTCTTCCTTTTCTTCTCTCTCCGTCTTCCTTTTCTTCTCTCTCCGTCTTCCTTTTCTTCTCTCTCCGTCTTCCTTTTCTTCTCTCTCCGTCTTCCTTTTCTTCTCTCTCCGTCTTCCTTTTCTTCTCTCTCCGTCTTCCTTTTCTTCTCTCTCCGTCTTCCTTTTCTTCTCTCTCCGTCTTCCTTTTCTTCTCTCTCCGTCTTCCTTTTCTTCTCTCTCCGTCTTCCTTTTCTTCTCTCTCCGTCTTCCTTTTCTTCTCTCTCCGTCTTCCTTTTCTTCTCTCTCCGTCTTTTCTTTTCTTCTCTCCGTCTTCCTTTTCTTCTCTCTCCGTCTTCCTTTTCTTCTCTCTCCGTCTTCCTTTTCTTCTCTCTCCGTCTTCCTTTTCTTCTCTCTCCGTCTTCCTTTTCTTCTCTCTCCGTCTTCCTTTTCTTCTCTCTCCGTCTTCCTTTTCTTCTCTCTCCGTCTTCCTTTTCTTCTCTCTCCGTCTTCCTTTTCTTCTCTCTCTCTCTCTCCGTCTTCCTTTTCTTCTCTCTCTCTCCGTCTTCTTTTCTTCTCTCTCTCTCTCTCCGTCTTCCTTTTCTTCTCTCTCTCTCTCTCCGTCTTCCTTTTCTTCTCTCTCTCTCTCTCCGTCTTCCTTTTCCTTCTCTCTCTCTCTCTCCGTCCTTCCTTTTCTTCTCTCTCTCTCTCTCCGTCTTCCTTTTCTTCTCTCTCTCTCTGTCTTCCTTTTCTTCTCTCTCTCTCTCTCTCCGTCTTCTTTCCTTCTCTCTCTCTCTCTCCGTCTTCCTTTTCTTCTCTCTCTCTCTCCGTCTTCCTTTTCTTCTCTCTCTCTCTCTCTCTCCGTCTCCCTTTGCTTCTCTCTCTCTCTCTCTCCGTCTCCCTTTGCTTCTCTCTCTCTCTCTCCCTTTGCTTCTCTCTCTCTCTCTCTCTCCGTCTCCTTGCTTCTCTCTCTCTCTCTCCGTCTCCCTTTGCTTCTCTCTCTCTCTCTCTCCGTCTCCCTTTGCTTCTCTCTCTCTCTCTCCGTCTCCCTTTGCTTCTCTCTCTCTCTCTCCGTCTCCCTTTGCTTCTCTCTCTCTCTCTCTCCGTCTCCCTTTGCTTCTCTCTCTCTCTCTCTCTCTCCGTCTCCCTTTGCTTCTCTCTCTCTCTCTCCGTCTCCCTTTGCTTCTCTCTCTCTCTCTCTCTCCGTCTCCCTTTGCTTCTCTCTCTCTCTCTCCGTCTCCCTTTGCTTCTCTCTCTCTCTCTCCGTCTCCCTTTGCTTCTCTCTCTCTCTCCGTCTCCCTTTGCTTCTCTCTCTCTCTCCGTCTCGCCTGCTTCTCTCTCTCTCTCGTCTCCCTTTGCTTCTCTCTCTCTCTCCGTCTCCTTTTCTTCTCTCTCTCTCTCTCTCTCTCTCTTCCTTCTCTCTCTCTCTCTGTCTTCCTTTTCTTCTCTCTCTCTCTCTCTCCGTCTTCCTTTTCTTCTCTCTCTCTCTCTCTCTCCGTCTTCCTTTTCTTCTCTCTCTCTCTCTCCGTCTTCCTTTTCTTCTCTCTCTCTCTCTCCGTCTTCCTTTTCTTCTCTCTCTCTCTCTCCGTCTTCCTTTTCTTCTCTCTCTCTCTCTCCGTCTTCCTTTTCTTCTCTCTCTCTCTCTCCGTCTTCCTTTTTCTTCTCTCTCTCTCTCTCCGTCTTCCTTTCTTCTCTCTCTCTCTGTCTTCCTTTTCTTCTCTCTCTCTCTCTCTCCGTCTTCCTTTTCTTCTCCCTCTCTCTCTCCGTCTTCCTTTTCTTCTCTCTCTCTCTCCGTCTTCCTTTTCTTCTCTCTCTCTCTCTCTCTCCGTCTCCCTTTGCTTCTCTCTCTCTCTCTCTCTCTCCGTCTCCCTTTGCTTCTCTCTCTCTCTCCGTCTCCCTTTGCTTCTCTCTCTCTCTCTCTCCGTCTCCCTTTGCTTCTCTCTCTCTCTCTCTCTCCGTCTCCCTTTGCTTCCTTCTCTCTCTCTCTCTCCGTCTCCCTTTGCTTCTCTCTCTCTCTCTCTCCGTCTCCCTTTGCTTCTCTCTCTCTCTCTCTCCGTCTCCCTTTGCTTCTCTCTCTCTCTCCGTCTCCCTTTGCTTCTCTCTCTCTCTCCGTCTCCCTTTGCTTCTCTCTCTCTCTCTCCGTCTCCCTTTGCTTCTCTCTCTCTCTCTCCATCTCCCTTTGCTTCTCTCTCTCTCTCTCCGTCTCCCTTTGCTTCTCTCTCTCTCTCTCCGTCTCCCTTTGCTTCTCTCTCTCTCTCTCCGTCTCCCTTTGCCTTCTCTCTCTCTCTCTCTCTCTCCGTCTCCCTTTGCTTCTCTCTCTCTCTCTCTCTCCGTCTCCTTGCTTCTCTCTCTCTCTCTCCGTCTCCCTTTGCTTCTCTCTCTCCGTCTCCTTGCTTCTCTCTCTCTCTCTCTCCATCTCCTTCTCCCTTTCTTTCTCTCTCTCTCTCTCTCTCTCTCCGTCTTCCTTCTCTCTCTCTCTCTGTCTTCCTTTCTTCTCTCTCTCTCTCTCCGTCTTCCTTTTCTTCTCTCTCTCTCTCTCCGTCTTCCTTTTCTTCTCTCTCTCTCTCTCCGTCTTCCTTTCTTCTCTCTCTCTCTCTCTCCGTCTTCTTTTTCTTCTCTCTCTCTCTCCGTCTTACTTTTCTTGTCTCTCTCTCTCTCCGTCTTACTTTTCTTCTCTCTCTCTCTCTCCGTCTTCCTTTCTTCTCTCTCTCTCTCTCCGTCTTCTTTTCTTCTCTCTCTCTCTCTCTCCGTCTTCTTTCTTCTCTCTCTCTCTCTCTGTCTTACTTTTCTTGTCTCTCTCTGTCTTACTTTTCTTGTTTTCTCTCTCTCTGTCTTACTTTTCTTGTCTCTCTCTGTCTTACTTTTCTTGTCTCTCTCTGTCTTACTTTTCTTGTCTCTCTCTGTCTTACTTTTCTTGTCTCTCTCTCTCTCCTCTCCATCTTACTCTTCTTCTCTCTCTCTCTCTCTCCGTCTTACTTTTCTTCTCTCTCTCCCCGTCTTCCTTTTCTTCTCTCTCTCTACCCATCTCTCTCTTCTCTCTCTCTCCCTATCTTCCTTTTCTTTTCTCCTTCTCTCCCTTTCCGTCTTCCTTTTCTTTTCTCCCCAACTTCCTTCTCTCCCATTCCCTATCTCTCTCTCTGCCTTACTTCTCTCCCTGTTTTCCTTTTCTTCTCTCCCTCTATCTCTCCCCATCATCCTTTTCTTCTCTCCCCCTATCTCTCCCCATCTTTCTTTTCTTTGTCTTCCTTTTTCTCTCTCTGCCTCCCTTTTCTTCTCTCACCATCTTCCTTTTCTTCTTTCCCCCTCTCTCTCCATCTTCCATCTCCATCTTTCTTTTCTCTCTCTCTCCCCATCTTTTTCTTCTCTCCCTCTCTCCCCATCTTCTTTTTCTTCTCTCCCTCTCTCTCCCTGTCTTCCTTTTCTTCTCTCTTTTTTTTTTTTTTTTTAACTTATATAAAAAGACAAAAGGAAACTTTTACTTATCCAACAATTTTTTTTTTTTTGTTTTACTAATGTTCACCTGATACAAGGCTCAAGAGCCCTTGGTAGAGGTTTTCTGTATGGAGTTGTATTAACATAAAGGCAAGTTAACAGGAAAGATGACCTATATCTAGACTTGAAGAGGTCAAGATTTAATTTGAGAATAACATAGCCAAGACATTCTATATATATATATATACACACACACACACACACACACACACAAAAGAAAACATTAACCTAACATGAATAAATAGCACATAAATTACTTTTCAATATTTTAATATAAAATAAGGAAAATAAGATAATCTGTAATCAATTGCTGAAACCTTCTGATACAGACAGAATGAATGCAAAGAGGCTGACCTACAAAATTCTGGAGTTAGGATGTTAAATCTAAAATCAGCTAAGTGACAAATTTGATATCTGTATTAATCCTCCCTCCTCCTCTCTTTCTATATATATATATATATATATATATAGAGAGAGAGAGAGAGAGAATTGTGTATTTGGGCAACAATCACTTTTATGCAGGTTTCATTAAAAATGATAGACACAATGTATTATAAGTTTTTTATATAATTTTTTTCATGTCTTATGATTTTTTTTTTTTTCAGAACTCAAATTATATAAGAATTTTCCAAAGTTGCTGTATTTTCGAGTGCTTTCAGCTATACTTTTAGCCATTATCAAGGATGAATTTTGTTTTACTTGTAAATAAATATATGTAAAATTTATGTATATAAAGTCATGTGTATGTTAAATTCCGAACACACATTGAGCTTTACTATGACCTATCCATGACATACTTGTTAATAGTACATACATAATAGCATCATCTACATGTAAGAGAAGATTAAAAATAGTGGATCATTAATAATAAAAAAAGAGAAATCCTACACTTAATAACATCAATTATGAATACACATGACAATGTGCTTGCGGTGTTCTGCAAGACCTAAGCTGCAAATAACTAATATTATTTCAAAATTCACATGTTCTTTGAAGAACTGTATTCTTGATCAATCCTGGTTTGTAAATAATTACATTGGATATACCATGACTTATTTAGCGAGACTACTTACATTGCATCTCTCTGACCATAGCTCAGTTTGATCTCTTTTAAATACGCAACAAAGACATATCATAATCTATCCATAACATGCTCATTGATAATACAAATATAATAGCATCATCCAGATAAAAAAAAGGGTTAAAAATAATGGAAGCATAAAGAAAATTCCAACGCTTAATAATATCAACTATGAACATGCCAACAATAATTTCACCTTTTTTTTTTTTTTTTTTTTTTTTTTTTAAATATAAAATGACTAAAAGTATAGCTGAAAGCACTTGGTGAAATAAAATATTTGTACTATTTTTAATAATATATGTCCTGTAAAAAAAAAAAAATTGCATGATAAATAATATAAAAAAACTTAACCATAACAACACCTTGTCTGTCATTTTTAATGAAACTTGCTGCCTAAATACACACATACACATATATATAGCACTTATACCTGAATCATGTAGTGAAGCACCAATTCAGCAGAATCACAAGAACAAAATATCACAATGATAAACAGATATTCCATATCATCCTGATGATAGCTAGAAACTACTTGGCTGAAACATTGTGTCTATAATGACATTGATATCAACCAAGATGAGAACAGTAGTTTGGAATAATACAAAGATTTTGACAATTACTCATCTTTGAAATCAAATACTAAGCTATCCTTTGTCCTTCAACTTATTAGACAAACAATTCTTTTGTTTACTTATCAAACAATTACTTACTTCACTTGTAGTTCATTTGAGTCACAGAGAAATGTTTGAAAAGGGAAATTCTTCTTACTACATTATTAATTATTGAGGCATCTGTCTTTTCAAGTGATTTTTATTTAAATAATTTTCCCACAGGCATAAAATAACTTCCCTGCGACTTTTCAATAAATATTTTCATGGTAATTGGTCTGATGAGCTTTCCTCATTGGCACATTGAAGCACAATATTAGAATCTATTTTACATATAAGTCAATCATTTGTCCATGCATTTCTGCCACATCTGGTTTGATTCTTCTGCTGAAATTTTTGATAACATTGCAGATTCTTCTTTAGATTTTATCAATCCTAACTTGGCACCATGGCTTCTGTCACTTTCTTACTGCCATAATGTAGCTTCCCTCTGCCTTTTCTACTTATGTTTTCATGGTAATTGTTCTGTGTTTGTACTTTAACTTTACAAATGTAAGTGTAGTAATAGATTGGCATCTAGGTTTCCTCATAGTGGAAATGGCTAGATGTAGCCATAAGTTCCATGCTAACAGTTTCTTCTCTCTCTCTCTCATTGCTTTCTAGTCAACTTTAATCTTCAAAAATTTAAATGCAATACCAATCGTTATTTTCCATCTTTCAAATTCCTGTTCATTTGTTATTTTCTCTCCTTAGTTCATGTTCTTTCAATGTTCCTTCTCAATATTTTTTTTTCTTTTTCTCATATTTTTTCACACTCTGTAATTCTTTGAGTCTTAGTGGTTGTATTGCCTTGTCTGGAGTGAAATGAGTTTTTTTTTTTCTCTCTTTTTTTTTTTTAAATAAGCTAAACTTGTAATTATTTATCTTCACAGCCATCATTCAAATCCTATTTTCTGCTATTATGCCAATCATCATAGAATGTCAAATGCCAACATTTCTATAATCAGAAATGTCTAAAGGGACTCAACTCAAATGAACTTGTTTTTCTCATAATAGATTTAAGTATAATCATCACACTGAAATTGTTATATGTACCTAATTCTTGTTGAAATAGTTGCCATGTTATTACAAAGCAATTAAAACTCCAAAGAATTAATAAAAATGAGAAACATGATGCTCTTAAATGGGTTTTTGTAATTAAAAGTGGATATCAGCTCAAAACGAGAAATTGAAGAGCCAAGTTCGAATTCGTTGAATTCACTTATGCAAAAAATACCCTCTAGTTATGGATTAAATAGCAGGAAAATTTGGGTTTTTTAGCCTTGGTTGGCAATCATTCTACTGTGGAAAGTAATTGTAACCTACTGTGGGAAAATCTTCTACCCAGTCATGTCTCTTTTGAGACATGATCGTCCAAGTGTACATCATGTATGGCACTTAACTGACTAAATTAAAAAAATATATATACTCCTGTAAACATCTGGAATTTATTTTTCGAAACCTTTTCTTTTCTACTGCTTTGATTTTGAACAACGTATTGCAATTCAGTAGATTCAGAATATGGCTGCCCACACATGTTCATCCTATTGTTGATGAGAAAAACAGGATTTTTTTTCTTTGCCTTAATAGATATGTACACCATCTGGTTATCAGATATTTTGGAAATACTTAATTATCTACATTTCTGATTATTACAGTTTTTACTTCTGATGAAAATTGTAATTCTTTTCATCAGGGGGAAAACTTATTTTCAGCCAAGAACTTAATTTGTTTTTGTTTTTTGTTTTTTGTTTTTTTTTAACCCCCTTTTTATCTTCTTCGTTTTTATCTCCTCTTTTTTTTTCTTTTTTCTTTTCTTTACCTGACAAGCACTCTAATCACTGGGATAATGAACAGTAAATCTTCACTATATGTTATAGCATTGATGCCCCCCACACACACACACACACACATCACACCCTGTTGAGCGATGTCGAACCTGGTCAGTACCTATATGGATGACTGCTTGGGAATGCCATGTACTGCAAGCTTAGATATGCAATTGATGTAATGGGTCAGTTAAGTGCCATATATGATACACGCTTGGGCGATCATGTCTCAAGAGATATGACTGACTGGGCAAAAGATTATATCGCAGTAGGCTGCCATTGCTTTCTGGTTGCAAGCCAAGGCTGCAGAACCCAATCTATCCTGTTATTTAGCCCATAACTGGAAGGAAGAGATGAATTAATACGTTTCCCCAGGGTATTTGTGCGTAAGTGAATGCAAGGACTTCAACTGGAATTTAAACTCAGCTCCCTGATTTCTTCTTCCAAGCCAATATCCACTGCACCATGACGCACATCCCTGGTGTAATGGTGAAATGGATAACAACTCTAAATTAGAAATTCCAGTTGGTTTCGTTATATTCACTTATGCACAAATACATTTGCGAAATGTACGGATCCAAATCTTCTCCTCCCCAAACTATGGGTTAGTTAATCTGACTTGTATTGGTAAAATCTCAAAAAATTCTTATAATCTAAAAAATATTTTCTGCCTTTAATTAATTCACAAAAGATTGATAAGCCATTAAAAACAAATGGATCAATCAAACCCTGTGCTAAAAAAAGTCTTCAAAATTTATCCCA
Organism: Ascarosepion bandense; assembly: GCA_037127315.1. NCBI lineage: Eukaryota > Metazoa > Mollusca > Cephalopoda > Sepiida > Sepiidae > Ascarosepion > Ascarosepion bandense. The sequence goes on from JBBBDQ010000367.1 coordinate 612,196, forward strand.
AACTTTGAAGACCAAAGATCGTGTTATTCGTAAATCTAAATTTAACTCTAGAGGAAGCAGTTTGATGCTTGATGGTAACCCCAACTTCTGTAATTAATGTCTGAATAAACTATATAAATTAATATGGATGAAAAAAATTGAATATCCAAATTAGTCTACCAAATTCTCTTGCATTTAGTAGCAGCTCTGATAGACCAAAATAGAAGTCGTAGGCAATGCGAAGAATACATTTTCTGTTAAACATCTGTGTCGTCTACCACTGAATTTGTTTTTCTTATCTAAAACAGTCACAAGTGGGAATGAAATATTCCTTTAAAGAAGAAATTATCAGGAAGGCATGTCACTGTGCCACTGACAAACTGTCTTCTCAATATAAGTGAATGTGCTGCACCTATATTTCCATATTTATCTTCCTTTTAAATTTGTTTTTACAACATTAACGCAGTCTTTGACCTTAGGAAATATGGTAACCATCGAGATATATATGAGATAACTACAGATATTTTTATATATCAAGACCAATAACAAGATTGGCCACAATTTTGACGTAAACAATTAACTACAACTAAAATGTCTAGCAAGTGTCTTGATCGCAGGAGGTCATCTAGAGTAAACTTGTGCCCTATCTCTTACAATGTTACACCATTCCTGGAGGAAACATCTATTATCACAGTATGGAATATCTACTAAAAAAGTGCTGGAAATATAAAGAATTTAACTGAAATCAGCTACATTGAAAAAATAAAATAAAAATTCTCAGCATCCGTCATCTGTACACATGTGTAATCACACCAACATAACAAATTTAGTCCTATAAGTCCTAAAGGACAAAATGTATCATAAAACTTTTCCCACTTTCTCATACATTTTTACCTAATTTATATATATAGTCATCCGCAGACAGATCTGTTTCGCTGTATCACAGCTCATCAGTACGGTTAGACTCCAATTGCTTTTAACCCAGGATTGAAGCCTGACTGAATTGGCGTCAGTCAGCGATTCTACCTCTAAGCTATGGGCGCTCGGTAGAAGAAGGCAGACTTTTTAGCACGTATATTATCATTATACACGCCCAATAGCCAGAGTGCTCTAATTCATTATTGAATGAGCGATGCGTACATATATATATATATATATATATATATATATGTGTGTGTGTGTTATATATTTTCTAAACATATACTGTTAAATATAACAGACAATGAATGTCTATTATGTTTAATCATGAGCCATTCTAAACATCGTATTTTGGCTTTAATTTCAGGTGAAAATAAAGACAAAAATTGTCCAACATTTGAATAATTTTTTATTATGCTGGTTCTAAGCTTTCAGCTCACATGAGCCATCTTCAGAGAGGTTACATAAATACATCTACCATCAGAAATGATTTTATCTCGTGTTGACATAAAACATTGCTATGTAATGATAACAATCACCGAATAGCAGATGCAGTTCATAAATATGTAATGTGGTTCTATCATGTCACACCACGTGAGAGATCAAAATGTTAACAGAACCATATGTCTAAATGTAACGTGTTGTGACCAGATTTAAATGTGATTTTATTACGTGTGGGTTGTTTTGATTTAATGTAGATGGCCTCCAATATCTGAAGGTTCTTTTTACTGTGTGTATGAGTGAGTATTAATGTGTTATCAACTAAAATCTCTAATATTATCTACACATATGTATGTGTGTGCTTACTTACGCCCATCACATTGAAGCACTGGTTCTTACACTATTACAGAAGTTAAACCTAGTCAGTATCTAGATGGGTGACTGCTTGGGAAGACCAGCTGGTGTAAGCCTGGATGTGTGGGTGGTGTAATGGATAACTGCTCAGAGATAGAAATGGGTGAGGTGAAGTCCAATACCAGTTGCATTCATTATATTCACTTATGAGCAAATACCCTTGGGAAAGGTATGAATCCGCTTCGTCTTCCTCTAGCTAATTAGTAGGACTTGTATCAGTAAATTATTATCTATTTCCTCAAAAAATCTTAAAATCTCAAATTATTTTCTGGCTTTAAGTAGCCTGCAAAAGATTAATAAGACATTAAAACATAAATCAATATGCCTGTTAAGATAAGTTTCCTTTTCATATATATATATATATATATATATATATATATATATATATTGTTTAATTACTTAGTTTTTGGTCATAATAAAATTAGACCAGTACACATTTGTGTTAAAGTGTTCAATACAATTATATTGTAGAACTTTTGAATATTCTTCATTTGTAAACGAGTTATTTATTATGTGACCTAGGTTTCTACCATGTGGTGTCTTCAGGCAATTTGCAATAACAGATTTTAGTGTTTAACTTTTTTTTTTTAAAGAACACTCACATAACGGGGAATTGAGCCATCTTCAGAGAGGTTACAGGGATGAAAGCTTAGCACCAGCATAATAAAAAATTATCCAAATGTTGGACAACTTTTGTCTTTATTTCCACCTGAAATTAAAGCCAAAATACGATGTTTAGAATGGCTCATAATTAAACATAATAGACCTTCATTGTCTGTTATATTTAACAGTATATGTTTAGAAAAAAAAAAAAAAAAAATATATATATATATATATATATATATATATTAGTAGCATTAGTAAGAACTAATAGAATAATACTCCATAGTTTGTAGCATTTACTTTTTAATAGTGCTCAATACATAGAGCAATATTTGTAGTAATGTTTTATTGGAATTTTTAATAAAAACATTCTTTTCACTATATAAGAACTGTCATGTTTCGGTGCTATTTCTAACACCTCATCAGGCTATATATATATATATATATATATATATATATATATATATATAAAGGAAAGATTATCTTAGCTGATGTTTTTCAACCTTTGATGGACATTATCAAGGAAGATATCAAGACTTTATTTTTCAACAAGTATTTATTTTATTCTTTTTATAAACAAATATTTTATTTTGCAACAAATATTTATAAACAAAAGTAAAAATGTTAGCTTTTCAAAATTTTAAAATTTAAGAACACTCTTAAATATACTTCAGGGTAACTGAAAGTCAAGGTAAACTATGGAGCATGCTAAGTGATGTAATTTAATGCAAAGTGAAAATGTGTAAATTTCAAATGTCTTTATGTAATTATTTATTTTTAGAAATTAATTTGCATATATATATATATATATATATATATATATATATATATATATATATTAAATAATAGAAGGTTTTGAATTTAAACATTTTTTTTTAATTTGTAAAATTTTAATTTTTATAGTCATCTATGTTGGCTTGAGAAAAGAGTATATTTTTCCCATTTTTCTATATTTATATATAGTTTAAAATTTTGGATTTGAAGTGATACTGTTCTGCAGAAAAATGCTGAAAATACCATGAACAGAATATGTAGTAATTAAGGAGATCTTAAAGATGATAACAATGACAAAGAAACCTATATATATATATAATCATAACCAGTAGAAATTTCTAGAACGCATAATGAGGAAAGAAGGGCTGGGGAATATAAAACTCACAGCATATATTGAAAGCAAGAGAAGCATTGAATTACCTACTTTTGTACAAACAGTTAAAATTTATATAAAGTAAAAAGTTGTCGAAAGTCATGATCGTTTATGTCCAGAAGAAATTATCACACCAAAGAAGATATGATAGAGATATTTTTACTCATATCTGGTTTTGGTTGTTTTCATGGAAGCTGAATTGTATATATAGTTTGATACAATCAAATTGGCAGATGATCTTAAAAATCGCTTTAACTGGGGCAAGGAAGAGCTTGTTAATGCCTCCAAAATGAGATTTCTTTCTAGTAATTATCTGAGAGAACACTTTCTGTCTCCCATTAGCATGACTGAGGCTCAACTCCAGGAGAATAACTTGTTGCACCGTCTTATGCTGACATTTTCAGCTGACATGAAATTGAAAGATTATATTGTATCCATTACAAGGTCTGCTATTAAGAAAGTCAGTTCACTGTATCGTGCTAGATGATTTTTCTCTCCAGAATCTATCTTACATATTTATAAGTGTACCACTGATCCTTGCTTTGAATATTGTTACCACATATGTTCCATTGCTCTTGATATATATTAAGAGATTCTTGATAAAATCCAAAGATGAATCAGCAATATTATTGGTTCTGACCTGGCATCTTGGCTCTAGTCACTTTCCCACCACTATAATGTAGCTTCATTATACCTTTCTCTCAATACTTTCATGGTTCAGATGAGTATTTCACTATGGTACTTAGACTTTATAAGTTTAGGTGCAGTACCAGACTGACAACAAGGTCCCATCAATTTACAGTTAAACTGGTTAGATGTAACTGTAAATTCTATGCTAGCAGTTCTTTTTTTTTTCTTTTTGCACTTTTCTCTTGTGGAACTCTCTTCTAGCTCCATACTTTCCAGTTAACTTTATTCTTCAAAAATTTAAATGCAATGTCAATTGTTATCTACTGTCTTCTTGATACTCTTCTATTGTTTTCACTCCCTAATAACATTTTGCCTTTTACTTAATCCTTCACACTTAATAACCCCTTGCGTCTTAGTGGCTTTACTCCCTGTTTTGCAGCCAACTTTTATCATAAAAATTTTAAATGCCATGTCAATTGTTATTTACTATCTTCCTGATTACTTTTCTTCTGTTGTTTTGGTTCCTTAATGTATCTTTTTTTTTTCCCTTATACTTTCACACTCAGTAACCTTTTGTGCCTTAGTGGCTTTAATACCTTGAATGGGGTGAAATGATTACAAAAAAATAATACTTTATACTAAGCAGGAGATTAAAAATAAGAAAAAAATGTCTTTCAGTGTCTAATAAACAACAGTGAATAACTGACTTTTAAAAAAAAACTTTTTAAGGAAATTTTCCAACCTCTCTTCATGACTTTATTAAAACTACCCTGCTTATTAATTTTACACTTTTTGACTCTTTAAATGACTTTCTGATCACCCCTAATATTAAGGCTCCTATTTATTGCATATAGAGAAAAATTGTGACACTCCCCCACCCCGCCCACTACTCAATTATTAAGATCTCTTCCCTATCTCGTTATTAAAATCTCCTTTGTATTAAGCAATTAATATATTTTGTGATTTTTCTGATCCCCCTATTATTGAGACCTCCTGTTAATTGCATATTGTTAAAAATTATGCCTTCTTTTTCTCCCTTATTAACCCACCCCATCTAGTAGGTACCTACTTTCCAATTTTCTGACTACCCCTGTTATTAAGACCATCCTGTTGATTAAATATTAACTTTTAATTGATTTTCCAATGCTCACTTTTATTAAGACCATTTTTTTAATTATATACTGAAAAACTTTCAAACCCTTCCCCTGATTATTAAGATAGTCCTTAATGCATGGGACTATCTTCGAGAAAATTTTGCTTAAAGTTAAGTTAAAACTGATATAAACCAGTCTGTTTTATTTTTTGATTTATTTAAATTTTTTTTTTTCCTTAATTTTAGACAAAATCAAGCCACAAATTCGTCTTCAAAACTATTCTTATTTTCTTTTCTTTCTTCATCAAGGGCAACGCCTATTAAACATATGAGAAACCATGTTGACTACCCCTCAGGCTTCTCTCGCACTCTTTGCATCCATCTAAGTATTTCTGTTTTTCTAATGACTCAGTTCTCTCTCTATCTCTCATATATATTCCTTGACTTCTCTTCCAACCACTTTTTATTTCAGTCTATTCATAATATTATGGTTGCCTTTAAAACACTTTGCATATTATCAGCTCCCCACCCTATTCTTCATTCTTACAGCTGGATGATGCTTACCCCAACCAATAACTCTTCTCACTTATCATATTTATAAACTGCAGACAGCTTAAACAGGCTTCTAGCTCTCGAGTACCTTTACATTGGGGAAAAAAAAAAGAAAAAAAGATCACGTTCCATCTTCCTTTGAAAAAAAAAATGTTTTATCCCTTCAGTGGAAACAACAAATTAAAGCAATCTGGTGAGTTTGTGAAAAAGTTTTGCCAACTATACACTTTTAGGTTATTTAGACGAGGCATCTTTGTTAGATGCTGAAATTCTGTTCGAAAAAAGTAGTTAAGCTCAAATTTGTATTTTCAAAATTTTTATAAAAACTTTGAAAATATAAAGAATTAAAAAAAAAAATACTAGAAAATTTCAACTAAATTTTTCACATATTTCTGTTCAAGGATCTCGTCTCCATTATTCTCTTTATTATTTTGATTTTGTTTCGTGTCTTTTAAAGTATTTGTTTTGATGGAGATGTTGCTTTGCAAACAAACGATGGCAAATCCTGCTAAAACTCTTAATAAATCGTCTCTACTTTAGGTACATTAAGCAGGCCTGTTGAGTATTCACCTCTAAATAAAGAATTAGGTGCTGACAATTAAAAGAATGAATTGATTTGCTGCCAGATTATTTCATTAATAAATATTGATCACTTTCTCTAATTTTCTCTGAGTCTAATCATTATGATTGGGCATAATTATTTGCAAAGCAATATAAAAGGAAATCAAAGAATTTGTCTGGAGGGGAAAGATCTCCCTTTCTCTCTTTTTCTTTTCTCTCTGTCTCTTTCTCTCCGCTTTCCCCTCCTCTTTCTCTCCGCTTTCCCCTCCTCTTTCTCTCCGCTTTCCCTCCTCTTTCTCTCCGCTTTCCCTCCTCTTTCTCTCCACTTTCCCCCTTCTTTCTCTCCGCTTCCCCTCTTCTTTCTCACTCTCTCTCTAGCTCTCTTTCTCTCTGTGTTCCACAGACCCAACATCTTTAAAAGAATCTATAGAAACTTTTTTTTTCTCCCCCTCTTTGTTGCATAGGAAGAATATTAACAGATTTTTAATTAATTCTTAACCTTTTATCTACAAATATATGATAGGAATTTAGAAGTACATGACTGTAGCGATTGTATTTTAGTTACAGAAGACTTATCTAAAGTCATTGATGCCTACTCATAGTTCAAAGACATTATTTATATTTTTGTTATTGTTACCACAACATTTTTGCTATTGTGCTCTACACTCTTCTTTAGGAGTGGGGGGGGGGGTCTGTCATTCTTGAGGACCTTCATGGAAGGTTGAACTGAATCCTTTATTTACTCTACAGGGATAGGGTGTTCTTATTCTGCTCTCCATATCTACAGAATAGATATTACTATGCCACCAAATTCGAAAACCAATACACTTATCTGTTAGTCATACGTGCATTAAATCCTGCCTATTGATATTTGTGCATTTTTTTTCTCTCTCACTTTTCAATTCATAATTTTAAAATTTATATTTATAGTTGTGCATTGTAGTGAAGTGTATATCGACTCAGAATGTGAAATCAGAGAGTCAAGTTCAAGCTCCAGTTGAATTTGTTGCATTCACTTACACTTCAAGGGTATTTGCATGTAAGTGAATGCAACTCGCTTCTCCTTCCAGTTATGGATTAAATAGCAGGATAGATTGGGTTCTCTAGCTTTAGTTGGCAACTAGTCTACTGCAGAAAGTAATAGCAACCTACTGTTGGAAAATCATCTGCCCAGTCAGTCATGTCTCAAAAGAGACATGACTGACTAGACAGAAGCAGGTATCATGTATGGCACTTAACTAATAATACAGTTAAAACAACATTCAGGTGAAAATTGTATGTTTAAGTTCTGACAATTAAATACGAAAATTGTGGAAAAATCTTCAAAAATGAAACAATAAAATATATTTGAGTAATTTTTAAACTTTTCTGTCTCTAAAAATATTTCTTAAAATCAACATTAAGCTTGAAAGATATCTGCAGTTTTAAAAAAATATTATCAGGTCAAAATCAAGTATTATATATCATATGAAATAATCCAAGAAGTTTACAATATACTATAAAATTATATTCCAGTTTATAGCATCAATAAACTGAATCAAAAACCTAACAATATTTACCTCCCTTCAGAGGAAGTAAATATTGTTCAGTTCTGTTATTTTTATCTTATGAATCTGTTTTCTTTTGGCATAATTTCTGTAAATCTTCTTTTTCAAAACATTGATGTCTGCCCTTTAAATAATTTATTAAAGAATCCCCTTTCCTATAGATAAAATGTTGCAAGCCTTTCGCTACTCTATCGCTATTTCCATGGAAAGTTCTCAGACAAACTACATTCATTAGTTCAGGCTGTTCTAGCATTCACGGCTAAAACTTTCCATGCTACGCACATTTTAGTGTACCATCCTTATTTCCTTTATGTTTCATTTGTGAGATCTAAGTTCCATTCAAGCAGCATCTTTCCACAAATCACCGCTTTGTGGAAAACTTCTCCCAAACTTATGCTTCCCTGATCACTACAATCTTAACCTATTCAAGTCTAGGGTTCACATATCCACATAAACTGTGCTGTTTACTCTGTAAATATCTACCTTGAGGTGTTCTTGGACTTTGCAGAGAGTGAACATCATTGTAAAATAAAATAAAAAAGCTGCCATTTTGAAATAACATGTCTGCCTGTGTTTATAAGAGTGTTATCATCCTGTTTTTTTGATAAATTTCTGCCACTAGGAAATTATTAAAGTTTAAATAAATGCCTGAACTTCTCTTTTATTCATTTCACAGCAGACAGACAACACCCTTTTCATTTCTCTCTCTGCATGCCTTCATAAGTATACTGACATTATGCTGTAACCTTACTGTCAACTACATATATTTAATAAGAGCATTTAACCGCATTTCAAAATCTACTGTGACTTAATTATTTGCAAATAGTAAACCACTTTATAAAATTCTAATGAAAAAAAATTAAAAATATTCTAAAGAATAGTCTGACCTGTTTCATCCAGCACCCTTGTGAGCAGGTCACTGCCGGACCACAGAAAATGCTGAATGAAAGAAATCACCACTAAAAACTCTATGTAAACATAGTCTTGCCAGGTCATTCCACACACACACACACACACACACAAATTTAAAAACAAAATGTTCACCACTTATTTGCTACCTAGGTTTCAACCATGTTGGTTTCATCAGGCTGTAAGGGCAAACATGTGATTGCTAGAGATCCCATCAAAGGGGAGGGTATGAGCAAGAGTGAGGGTAATCAGAAGTAAGTGGTGAACATTTCATTCTTTAATATATTGTTGGCTCTGCATATTCAATTCTTTTGACTGTGTATTAAGGACTTTTCTTTAGAATAACTGTGTATTCATCTAACCAATACCTCTCTTATATATTGCTGTGCTATCAAAGGTAGAACAAAGTTTAAAACAGGAAATAAAACAATCATTAATGCTTTGAAACAAGCTTTTTGTTTTGTGCAATGCAAAGGATAAGAAAATACCTAAATCTAAAACATATATATATATAAACTTATTTATAAATGGAACTTTGTCTCTGTGTGTGTGTGTATCCATTACCTATAGACTCCGAAACGGCTAAACCGATTTTCTTGAAAATTTACACAGTAGTACTATAAGTGTCTGTGAGTGTTTTTAGCTAGGTTTTGTGTCGAGGTACCCCAGATAAATATTGAAAGTCGATAATCAAAAAAATCGGGTTATAGAAGGAGTGGTCCAATTTTAATCAAATTTAATACACTCATAGACAAAGCCATAAGAAACAATATTCAGAAGGTTCAAGGTTGTAGTTCTTACAATAGTGCAGAAAATTTGATATCGATACCAGGAAATCAAAATTTGACTTACATCCATTCATTTTTCTTTCAGTCTCCGGTTTTGCTTTAACTGGAAACAACTATTGCTTTTTAGACTTTCGTGCCAACGTCCAAAGAGTCTGAGCTCCAGGACCATGGATTAATTTGAATCTTCTTCTTTCCAGGATATAAGCAATTCTCTTGGGTAGGGCACTTACAGAACTTCCTGTTATCCAGGTGCTCATCCTAAATTCTGACAAATTCATTTGATGCCTCATTCCACAAACCTGAGAGGAGGGGGTGCTGTGAGTTCATCTTCCAGGTCAATCATCTGATAGGCCTGGTTCTTCTAATGTGACATCAAGTGCAAAGCCTTCTTTAGTATCTTTTAGGGTAAGCCTTGAACATATTGGGATCATTCACATCTACTTCTCTTTGGCCAAAAGATGCTTATTGACATTAAATTTAATTCAAACCATCTGGTATTTTTTTTAAATTATTAAATACCCATGAAGCTAGCAAATGGTGTAATGAAAGCTCTTGTCACATATTTACTCTTTGACAGTACCATCTTATTTTGTTTTTGCAATTATTATTTCATCGAGTAGTGAAGAATGAATATATATATATATATATATATATATATATATATTTATTTCATTTGTAAATGAGTTATTACGCAACCCTGGTTTCTAGCTTTTTGGTGTCTTTGGGTGATTTATAATAAGTGATTTTACTGGATTTTTTTTTTTAAATGTTCATAAAACAGATTTTTTATTAACACACAATTTTCAAAATTAGATGTTAGAACATTTCCATCCATGATTGTATGATCCTAATAGGTATTTATTGGTATGGTTACACTTACTAAATGAAAGAACAGAAATTATGACCAACTGTAACCATGCCAACAAATAACCTATTAGGATCATATAATTATGAATGAAAAAGTTGTAACTTCTAATTTTGAAAATTGCACATTCATAAAAAATCCCTGTTATGTGAGCATTTTAAAAAAAAAGTGTAGGGGGGGGGATCAGTTATTATAAATCACCTGAAGACACTAAATATTCAAAAGTTCTAGAATATATATATATATATATATAGTCATCCGCAGACAGATCTATTTTGCTGTATCACAGCTCATCAGTACGGTTAGACTCCGATTGCTTTTTACCCAGTACTGAAACCCGACTGAATTGCCATCAGTTGGCGATTCTACCTCTGGGCTATATATATATATATATATATCCTCTCTATTATAATAAAGGCCGTTGGGTATTTATTTGTATATATTTTGCCTTTATTTTTGATGGCAGGGGTATATTCATTGAAAATATTCTATGTTTAGGTATTCTTTCACTACATCTTATCTCAGTATTGCATCAGTACATGCATATTATATGTATTATATATTAACCCCTCCCACACATGCACATACATGATTGCAGCCTGTTTTAAACTACTTCCCCATTTTTTAATATTCTGTTACTTATGAAATGTTCTCATGTTAAAAACGGGTGAAAATCTGTAGGTGTAAAATTCGGTATAAAGGATATGGAAGAACATTTATTTTTATTTCGACACCACTTTTTTTTCTTTTTCTTTTTTTTTAAAGGGATGTGTTTTGCAGGGTGTGCCCTCTTCTTGTGTTGAATACTAGCATCTTTTCTATTTACCAAAGCAGGACACTTCTGGTAAAATACTCCCTTTACCCAACCAAGCTGCTGGCAATAAATATCTGCAGTGATGGTCCTTCCATGTTCCATAAGCTCAAAAGGGAAGATGCCTTTCATATACAACCGCACACAAAGCCAGATTTTTCTTAAAAGAATCCTGCCATCTTCTATCTCTTTGACTTTTATCTTTCTCTTAGCCTTTCTTTGACATCCCCTGTACTTTCTTTTTCTACTCTTCCCTCTCCTCTAAATGTGCACCAGTGGTGTACTGCCTTGCTTGGGGTGAAACGATTATAAAAAAAAAAAATTAAATGATGTCAACACCTAATCTGCTTGCTTTCATCCTCAAAATCTTTATGAATCTTTTAAAACAGCCATTTTTGAGTTTCTTTGCTGAAAAGTACAAGTTCTTAAACAAGAGGAAGGAATAGTCTCTCATTCATTAATCGAATGTGTGGGTGGTGTAATTGATTTTGATTGATTAATTTGTTTGTTTAATGCCGTATCAACTTCTTATGAATCATTGAAGGCAGAAATTTAATTTTCTTGGGAACTTTGAAGTAAAAAATGTTATTCTGCTTTCACAATTGAATACATGGTAGCATTTTTGCTTATGTTAGTATAGACATAATTATGAGAAGCAGAAATATGTTTTGTTTTTTTGTTGTAGTTTTGTTGATGTTGTGTTTTTGATTTAAGAAATTATAGAATATTATATGGACTAATGTCATGAAAGAGGTTTTAATGTTGGTTGTTTGGTCGGTTGATTTTATTTAGTGACATATCACCCTCTTATGGGTTACTTAATACCAAAATCTAAATATTTTGAACAGAATTGTATGCCTTCAACTAAAGATAAAATGTGTTGGTCATTTCACTACAAAATTTATGGATGGTAATTTTACTATAAATAGGTATTGTTGACTGGTTGATTTTGCTTAGTGGCAAATTAAGCGTGATGGATTACTAAAGGCTGAAATTTAAATATCTTGAACACAATTTTATGGCTTCAATTACAGATAAAATGTATTGTTGGTAATTCTACTATAAATAGGTATTGTTGATTGGTTGATTTCGTTTAATGGCGTATCACCCTCCATGGCTTATTTAATTACAAAATTTAATTATTTTGAACGCAATTTTAAGCCTTCAACTACCGATAAAATGTATTGCTTTTCATGTATTGTCAATTTTTTCTTTTGTATAGAAATATATCTTTATACTTTCATAATGTTTTGTTTCTGTTTGGGAGGGTTCACTATTTGGTCAAAGCTGGGACCCTAACTGGTGCTACCACCCTGAATCAGAATGGACCTGTGCACAACAACAATTAAGAGGTGGTTCCATACTTCTCAAAACTCCCAATCTTCCGATCAGAGGCTTTGCTGCTGGATGTAGTTTGTCATAACCAGGATTACCATTAGTAAGAAGGAAATCTTAATTAATCAGATGTGTGGGTGGTGTAATTTATAGCAGCTTGGAATGAGAAATCAGAGAGCCAAGTTCAAGTTCTGATTGGATTTGTTACATTCACTTATGCTCAAATACCCTTGGGAAAAGTATGAATCCATCCCTTCTTCCTCCAGCTATGGGTTAAATAGTATTCCTTGTATCTGGAAAATTCATCCTCATAAAAATTGTTAATGCAATATTCACTCACCAAAGAATTGTTTTTACTGTCCAAAATATTTTGTCTTTAAATGATTCAGAAATGGTTCATTAATCAAATGTTGATTTATTTCCAAGTATACTTGATGGGCTTAAGCGAATGGATGGCAGAGCAAGGTTTAAAAGAAACAAGACAAAATGTATTAGGAACAGAAAAGATGTGGAGGGTCATGATCGCCTATGTTTGGAAAGGACACATCACATAAAAAAAATGCTTCCTGGTACCCATCTATATTTAAAAACTGCTGTCATTTTTTGTTTTGTCTCTCAAACTTATTTCTCTCTATCAATTTGTTGATCATTCTCTCTTGTCTCACCCATAATGCTTTGTTTTTATTATTTGCCTCAATGTTCCAATTTATTACCCTATAATTAGATCTGATTAAGGCATTTGATCAATCATTGCTTAAAAATGTCCACTAGCAATTGTTTTAATTACTCTATCAACTTTTTTTTAATCACTAGTAATTAAAGACTCTTTTAACTCAAGTAATTATTCACAGCTGCTGATTCAAGATAAAAATAGAAAGTGCAAATAGCTGTTATAAAAAATAAAGTCCATTTCACTAGCCAGATGTTAATTTCAATTTAAAATAAAAAGCAACAAAAATAAAACAAAAAAACAGATGTCGGCTTCAACACATGTACTCACTAGTAAAATATTGTTTAAAATAAAATTCTGTGACTTCTATTAGTCCAATCATCACTCTTAAAATAGCAATAAATTGACTGATAAAAACCAAATTTTGGGGGAGTAGTGCAAACAGGTAAGGATGTATAAGGTCAGTTTGTTTTACTAAGGTCCGTAGCTTACAGTAATTACATTATTCGGACTATTGTCTTCATCTTTGTTGCTATTTGTGTTTTGACCGTTGTACCCTCCAGACTTCTTCAGGTGCTTGGAATTTCAAACCAACTCTTTATTACAATCACTGGTGCATATGAACACCATTCCTTGCGTAAAAACCTCGATTGGAAGTGATTGTAATAAAGGGTTCAATTCAAAATTCCTAGCACCTGAAGAAGGCCGGAATGTACAACAGCTGAAACGTAGTACAAATGGCAACAAAGATGAGGACAATAGTCTGAATAATGTAAATAGTGTAAATACTACCTCATTTCAGAAATATAAACAAATACTGTTCGTAGCTTAGTACAATAAATTTTTATTCATTTTTATACAATTAGGTTTTACTATTTTATTATACAAAATACTCCCACAATTTTAAAAACAATTTCATGCTTAAAATAACAAATACCTGTTTAATAAAAGTGCAATATTGTTTTTTGTAAATTTCTTCAAGATTTTATATATACAAGAATCCACTTTCCAGTTCACCCTGTGTTTGAAAGAACTATAAACAAATCACAAGACCAAATGCTTCAAACAGTAGGAATTTGACTCCAGAAAGAAATATTTACATGACCAGTTGTATGTTGCATGCTCAAGAGTAAGAAATCCTAAGAATATATTCTCCAATGCTTCCTGTGTAACCATATGGAGGGAGAAAGGGAATCACCTACAGGATAAAGTTGAAATAATTGATAGAGAATGCCACTGGGAACTACGTAAACTTAAAGAATCAGCACATATGCTAGGCTGCAAAAATCTCCTAAGCTGGACAAGCATAGAGATGAATACAATATGGGAACTAATAATGTGGAGTGCCAGAGAAAATCATTAGTGTCAAAATTGCAATATGAGTTCAGGTAAAAAAAATACTAGCGAAAACCATCAAAACATCAAAAATTGCAATATGAACTCTGGAAAAAATTGATTACTGAACATTAGGTTCATAAGTCCCAGAAATTCAGTTGTTCTTGTCCTTAAGCCTTAAGGACACATGGCCCAATGGATATAGACGTTGGTTAGTTCCAGTGACTTGACCCAAAGAGTTCAATACCAGGCTACAGCAGTGGGGAACAAGTAACTGAGAGAGTCCAGTTAGAGGGAGATAACTCAAGCCTTTCAAAAAGGCTTTGCATAAGAAATGAGAATGATATACTCCAATGATCATAATAAAAAGTTCGGTTCAAAACTTCTAGTACCTGAAGAAGGCTGGAACATACAACGGTTGAAAAGTCATACGAATGATGGAAGACAATAGTCCAAATAATGTAAATAGTGTAAATACTATGTCATCTCAGAAATATAAACAAATTTCGACATTTTTATTATCTCAAACTTAGTTTTTAGTGAATACTTGCATTTTTTCTTTTCTTTTTCTTTCTTTTTTTTTTAACTATGTTTATTTTGTCTACCAAGCAGTGTACTGAAGAAAACTTAAAGAACATGTACCTTCCAGCAGTTGCAGGAAAAGGCAAATATAATGTTGGTTAGCTGTGAAGTTCTTCATAGCTGAGAAGTCAAAGCATACCAGATCAGACTGGTTTATTAATTAAATCCAGAGTTTGGTGGGAAAGTACTATCACTAAAACAATAGCAAAAATCCCTTCAAATTATCATATTGAAGCAGCTTTTAGTGTCCTTGCGTCACACTACTTTTCAAATTTCAGCAATTAGAATAATAGTGGTAATTATATTGTCACTGTTAATACTTATTGTTACTCACCAATATTTGAAATGTGTAGGTTTTTGTCATGTGAGAATTGATGTCTGCTAGGATTCTTGTATCTACTGCAGTCTTTGCATCACTATGGTGGTGTATAAATTGGTCAATTGGTACTTATGCCTGTTCACTCCCTGTTGTTGGTGGGTGGTTCAAGTTGTTAGATCAAGTTACATATTGCGAAAAATATAGAGGAATGCAAATAGCATGAGTATAATATTTCATTATTTCTGCTAGTTTTGTACATACAAGGCGCAATATCTAAATTTCACAAAAATGAAAATAATACTGACATCTCATTTTAACATATATATTTGCTAAAATTACACAAAAGTCTCTTGAAATATTAAAGAGTAAATTTATTCAATAAAATCGCTATTATCTTCAACCATAGCCTCTAGATGAATTTGGAATCTGTTGCAAATCTTCTAGACTATCTCCTTGTTTAAGTTGGTGAATGTTGCACTAAATGTAAGCCTCCATGTTGATCATAAGGCATTGTAGGAAGATGAATGAAGGCATAACATACCATCACTAGTGATCATTTCAAACACCTTCGTAACCACAAATTTTAAGCAATACAGCATGCCATTTCCTAATTTTTGGCAGACTGGATTACTTCATGGTGCACGCTTTCTCACAGACCCAACTGACCCTACTATATTGTGCAGTCAAAAAAATAAAAAAAGACAAGTTCTCAAGAAATTGAAAATGTAAAAAAGCGACAATTTACCAATCGCAGTCTATATTTATTGAGAAACTGGAAAATCCTGGAAATAAATACCTTTCTTTGATTTTGTCACTGTTAAGATTTAATTAAAAAACAGAAAATAATCATATATATTTGCAAATTAATTATTTATACTTCATGTTCAGTAATTCTTTCTGTTCAATTTTTTTTACCTTGAATATCTGTGCATATAGATTTTAAGAACTCAAATTTTAAATTCTTTCCTTTGCTCTCCACTTAAATTGTAAACGCAAATTCTACTCCAGCAGCTTCTTTTCTCGCACTTCCTGCCTATGGAATTCCCTTCCATTTACTTGCTTCCCCGACAGCTACGATCTCCAAGAATTTAAATGTAAAGTCAATAGTCATCTCCTATCTCACTAACCTGCATCCTCTCTCCTTCCACTTCACTTTCTCGTCCTTCTCTTACCCACTTCCTGATACCCCTTATGAACTGTCACTCTCTTATATTCCTCTTATGTAACCCCTGCAAAACATTAGCAGTAAAATGCTTTTCTTGGGGCAACACGATTATAAAAAAACTTAATTTCTCTGTTGTTCACTGTTGCTTTTCTCTGTCATTCATTCTCCACTCTCCCTCTCCTCTGCCACTTTGCCATCTTTCTTTCTGTCTCCCCTCTGCCACTTTGCCGTCTTTCTTTCTGTCTCCCCTCTGCCACTTTGCCGTCTTTCTTTCTGTCTCCCCTCTGCCACTTTGCCGTCTTTCTTTCTGTCTCCCCTCTGCCACTTTGCCGTCTTTCTTTCTGTCTCCCCTCTGCCACTTTGCCGTCTTTCTTTCTGTCTCCCCTCTGCCACTTTGCCGTCTTTCTTTCTGTCTCCCCTCTGCCACTTTGCCGTCTTTCTTTCTGTCTCCCCTCTGCCACTTTGCCGTCTTTCTTTCTGTCTCCCCTCTGCCACTTTGCCGTCTTTCTTTCTGTCTCCCCTCTGCCACTTTGCCGTCTTTCTTTCTGTCTCCCCTCTGCCACTTTGCCGTCTTTCTTTCTGTCTCCCCTCTGCCACTTTGCCGTCTTTCTTTCTGTCTCCCCTCTGCCACTTTGCCGTCTTTCTTTCTGTCTCCCCTCTGCCACTTTGCCGTCTTTCTTTCTGTCTCCCCTCTGCCACTTTGCCGTCTCTCTCTCTCTCTCTTTTTCCTCTGCCACTTTGCCGTCTCTCTCTCTTTTTCCTCTGCCACTTTGCCGTCTCTCTCTTTCTCCTCTGCCACTTTGCCGTCTCTCTCTTTCTCCTCTGCCACTTTGCTGTCTCTCTCTCTCTCTTTCTCCCCTCTGCCACTTTGCCGTCTCTCTCTCTCTTTCTCTCTTCTGTCACTTTGCCATCTCTCTCTCTCTCTCTTTCTCTCTTCTGTCACTTTGCCATCTCTCTCTCACTCTCTTTTTCCCTTATACTACTTTCCCGTCTCTCTCTCACTCTCTTTCTCCCTTATACTACTTTCCCGTCTCTCTCTCACTCTCTTTCTCCCTTATACTACTTTCCCGTCTCTCTCTCACTCTCTTTCTCCCTTATACCACTTTGCTGTCTCTATCTCTCTCCCATCTCCACCATGTCATTTCTTTGTTTCTTTCTAATTAGCTTTTTTAATTTTTTAATTTTTAAAATTTTTTTTTTGTTTTTCTAATTTCCTTTTAATTCTCAAACCTTTTGAGAGAGGCACTTTGGGTGGATTAAAATGTCCAACTATTGTACAATAAACTAAGATTGTATTACTAAACAAAAATATAGTTTATAATTTATGTAAAGTATGTGTGTGTGTTATGCCTGCATATTCCTCTTCTACAATACAAAGTGGTGTTGAAAAGTTCTCAGCCTGAACAAGACAATTATTTGGTTAGGTTTTGGGTAGTTCATGCCAGGAACTTTTCAGCACGCCCTTATATATTTGTAGTCATAAATAGCAATTCATGGGTACCTCAACATGTTGCGATGGTTAGCAAGCTTGTCTCATTAAAACAATTATGACTGATTAGTTAATTCAATCCTCACTAAATGCCCCATACTTTTTGCCTTGTGCCACATCTCAGCTAACCTTGGAAAATCACCATAAATACTTATTCGCTATTTATTTGTAATTGTTTCCAACACTGTAATACACTCAGCCATATTATTATCACTTCCTGTTTGGTTTTATGACTTCCTCTTCTGGATACATAATTTTATTTTATTCTTCAGCTACAATTGGAGTAGATAGATCTATCTATCACCCGGTTCGCACTCCACCCACGTCTATTGAACAGGTTAAGAGGCTCATCCCTTGTTCCCTGTTTAGGATGTGGTTTCCGGCTTTCTCTTTTCCAATCTTTCCACTATTACGTAGCCCCCTGCACATCAGTGGCGTTACCGCCTTGCTTGGGGTGATACGATTAAAAAAAAAATTTGCTTGATAAATTTCTGGGTCAGTCTTTCCAAGAATCAGTCAGTTGGTTTTATATTTGCCACTAGAAATACTTTTTAATGCCATATTGACACATCATTAACCACAACAAGATGATTCATTTAATGGTTTGACGAGCATTACTTGAATTTTAGTTAATTGAGCATTTATCAATTTATTGAACATATAGATATAATATAAATATTATATAAATATAAGCTTAGAAGAAAACCAATAAATAATTATCCAAATGTTGGGGAAATTTTGTCTTTATTTTCAACTGAAATTAAAGCAAAAATACGACGTTTAGAACGGCTCATGATTAAACATAAGACATTCATTGTCTCTTATATTTAATAGCATATGTTTAGAAAATTACTTGCTGCCTCGATATACTAAATATATAGGATGAGAAACAAATAAACAAAAATTTTATGTCTGATAAAGCTTTTATTTAAACTTTATCAGACATGAAATATGGACAAGAAACAGAAAATTCTGGTATTTTTTTATTCTTGTTTTTGTTTTACATTATTTAATGGTTTTAAATGCGTTTCACTTACCCTACATGTATCTCTCTTGCCAGGTAGATCTTGTGTGTAATTGATTTGTTTTTAATAAATTCATCCCAAGCTAGGAGGGGATTTTGGGAGTGAAAGAGAATGAAAAGACTTTAGAAGGAACTAGAAACTCCATCCTAAATGGGGATGATGTTGTTATAACTCAATTTTTCATTGCTACTGTTATAATTCACTACTAACGTTTATATGTCTTGACTGACTCCAACATTACTCTAAGGAACACTCCATCAAAACTCTCTCAGAACTCTGTTTGAGCTATTTATTTAAGGCGTCTTGCCAAGTTCATTTCTGTTACTGAGAGGGTCTTATTTACTCCACAACATCCTCTCCTTTTGAGATTTTTATTTTCTTAAATATTTTATTTTACTTCTTCTCTTTCTGGCAAGTTCATCACATATTTCTTTTGCTTTGGATCAACCACTAGTTTTTCCATGTTTCCTTTTTCTGGTACTCGTACTTGTACATCCAACAAAATCTTGGAGCGTTAGTACATCAAAGATATCATACAGAACTTGCTTTAGGTCTTCCTTTCTTGCTGGCCTTTCTGCAGTAATCATTTGTTTAACCTAGTCAAAAAATCGACACAAACACAAATTTTATTATTTTTTTACATACACTGCTGGTGCTATCCATTTTGAAAGATTCATCTTTTCAATTATGCCCATATTTTTCAAGTCTGTCTAATTCTTTGTTGACTTGATCTAAGGCTATGAATGGTACACTGTTTCGGTTTAAATATTGGTTTTTTTCACTTGAAATTTTGCTTTGACTTTGGAAAACCAAACCATTTCACAGAACATCCTGAAAACAATTTTTCAATTCTTCCTTTAAATTTTTACATTGTATTTTTAAACTGGTTACTCATATAGTTATATTTTTGCAATAAATATTTTTAAGTAAATACCATAACTCAAATAATTTCATCCAGTCAGTATGAATAAGTTTAGTATTTTTTAACACATAAGCCTTAAGTTTTGCACACATGTTATGAAATGAAACATTGCAAGTCATTTCACCAATAACCAATAATTTCCCACCCAGTACATCACATGTAATTTTCAAAGTTCTTTTCACTATGGGTTTTCCATTAGTCTTCCATTGACTATTGTGCTAATACTACCAGTGTCTAGTTGCATTTTTATATCTACATTATTAATTTTCACATACATAAATTTTTTGGGGTTTTCTGTAATTATGTTTTCCGCCTCAATGCTGTGTCTAAATTATTTTTCTGTAAGAACTTTTCCTTGCTTTAGTTTTATAGTGTGACTTTTTATGCCATACTTTTCCACATTTGTAGCACACTTGTTCAGTACTGACTCCAACTAATGTTGACTGCTGCCTTCACGATTCCTCTCTCCAAACAAGTATTCACAAACTTGAGGAATACAACAATTCAGAAACCAATTTTCAAATTGTGATTGTCATCCATGCTTTACAGTTAGAACAAAAGTACACTGATAATGTGTGTTTGTTTACATTTTTGAATTTTCATCTGAGTGAAAAATTAAATGTTCTAGCTTAAATACTGCAATATTCCGACTAAGCATTCTGTCTTTAGATATTTTAAATCCAAGCATGTTTTTGGTTTCTTTGTAGACATAAGTTCATGCTGGCACCCATTTCCAAAACAATCCTGTTTCGTCCACATTAAGAATTTGTTCTGCTAGATACCCCCTCATCCATAAGTACTTCATCCAGACGTTCAACAAACTTACTAGCTGCTTCCTTAACTGCAAATGATGCTTCTACAGTCACTCGAACACTACGAATTTGAAATTTTTTTTGTATCTCCTAAACTAGCCAGTAATTTTCTGGCACACTCCTTTAAAATCTGAAATAAACTTCTAGCTTTCGTCTGTACAGTAAAAAGGCTCAACAGAACCTTTTTTGGAATCTGATATTCGATCTACATAGAGAGCAATTGGTTTGTTGCTTTATTAGAATTGTCAGTAGCATAGATGCAGAACCTTTCACAGCTTTACAAACACTTTTTCTGTCCTTCAAAATTGTCGACATTGTAGAACAGGAGTCAGCAACCCTTGGTCTTCTCAGATAACATCCAACCTTCAAAAGATTTTTTGTCCAGACCACCAAATTAGCTGTAGTAACTAATTTACATCTTTTGTTAATTGTGTTAGCTATCATCCTGTTATTCCTGCAGTAAAATAAGGAACCTTATTTAAATAATATCACATTAACTTTGTTGTTTGTTCTTTAAACCTCTAGATGAATGCAGCCTTCTGGACAGAGCAGTCTGAGATTGAGATAATTTATTATAATATATTTGATATCATGTCCCTTCTCTGAGACGCTGTATATTTTTCTTTTTTCTTATGGGCCATCTCTCTTCAGGATATAAGTGAGCATAGACTTCCACTTGCCCCTATTCCTTGTCACTCTCAATAATTTTCTTATTGGTATCTCTCCCAAACCCCACTCCACCATCCACTTTCTCAAGTATCTCTTGTGCTGCTTTCCCCTGTCTCTCTTTCCCTCTATCCATCCTGTGAGTATTAAATTCTCCAAACCCTCCTTCCTTATCACATATCCCAGAAACCTCAGCTGCCTCTTCTTTTCATTTGCATCCTCTCCAACACCTTGTAGTTGTTCACATGCTCAATCCATGGTATCCTCAGCGTCCTTCTGTAGAACCACATTTCTGTTGCTTTGAGTCTCTCCTTTTTTGAAGAAGACTGTCCAGCATCTGCTGCCATATAAAAAAAAAAAAAAAAAAAATCACACAACAGTCTAGTACTCTTTTCTTTGTTTTCAATAAAATCTTCCTATCTCTCAATAATCTGCTTAGCTTTAGGTATACGTCCTTAGCCATGCAAATACACCTTCGTATCTCAGTGTCACACTTTCCACCCTCTGTCAGAATACTTTCCAAGTACTGAAATTTTTCCACCTGTTTTATTTTAGTATCCCCGACCTGTAGTTGGACTTTTGGGGTTCTCTTTTTGCTGATGACCATGCATTCAGTTTTCTTGAAGTTTATGTTTAGATCTTTCTTTTACCAAGATTTCTGCTCATCAATTTGAATATCCTCATTTTGATGCAGGTGGGTAGGCAAACACACTGTTGCTTTTTTGGGGACCATTAACCTTCATACTACTGTTATATTGAGAACAATGAAAACATATCAATTGAATTATGGTGATGTAAATAGTAAGAAAGTTTTTTTCCAGGCCATATTATACTTTAGAAAAATCTGTTATTTTTTTCTGTTATGTCTAAAAACTGAGTAAAACTTTCCTAGTGGTTATTGATGATCTTTCTAAAATAATATTTTCACTGACAATTATCTTCACCTTGTTTCTTTATACATTCAAGCAAACTTTGGCCTTTGGAAGTAAATCTGGAAATTTTAGCATAGAATGAACAATGCAAAGCAACCAATGCAATACAAGAATTATATATATATATATATATAGAGAGAGAGAGAGAGACTTCTTCAGGTCCGAATGAAAGAAATCTGTGTGTGTGTTTTAATTTCTTTCATTCGAACCTGAAGATGAAATACACAGACAATAAAGTAGTTTTTCACTATATCAGATTTATCAAAAACTTTGCTCAGATACTATATCCTACTAAAACACACACACACACACAGGGTATGATGTGGGGAATGTCATCTAAATTACGCAAAAATGAAAATGGCATTAACATCTCATTTTAACAGATATTTAATAATATTACACAAAAATATCTTGAAATACTAAAGAGTAAATTTATTCAATAAAATTGCCATTGGCTTCAACCATGGCCTCCAGATAATTTCAGAATCTCCAGCAACTCTTCTGGGTAGTCTCCTTGTTTAAGTTGGTGAATGCTGCCATAATCCTAACCTTCAGTTTATCTTTGGTATTACAAGGAGTCTTGTTGGTCTCTCACTCAACTGCCCCCCCCCCACCCCCCCCCCACATAATAATCAAGGGGGTTGCAGTCTGGGGAGTTAGGTGGCCAGATGTAAGGGGTGATGGGATCACAGAAATTGTTTAACAGCTATGACTAGGTTCACTTGCTTGTGTGGCATGGTGCAGTGTCCTGTTGCCAGACATAGCCTTCCAGCAGCTACACACTTGACCTAGAGCAGCACTTCCTCAAGACACTTGATATAGGCTTTAATGTTGCGTTTGAGGTCCTGTAGGAATCCGAATAGAGACATAATGTTACCATCACTCCACACACCTTCATAAGCACTCCTCCAACCCTTTCTGAATCCTCTGCACTGTCCTTAGATTCACACTCACACACTCTGAGATCTTCAAGCATGAATTCCAAGCAGTACAGCGTGCCATTTTCAAATTTCTGTCAGGGTGATTTGCGTCTTGGTGCTCTTTTTCTCACAGACATTGCCCAACTGATCCTGTTATACTGTGCAATTGACAATATCTAAAAACAAACACTGTGCATGTGCAAAATTAAAAATATAAAATGGCAACAATTTACTCATCGCATGTATAGGATTAATACAAATAAAAAAATTTATCACTTACTTGGTTGGCATTATATTCAACCCCCTAACTCCAGAGCGTTATAGAAAAACCATTTTGTAATCATTCTGTCCACTCAACAGATTTTAGTAATTATATATAACAAGAGGGAGAGAGAAAATTTTTAATTCCAAGAAACAAATGCTTTAAAAAAAATTAGGAATGATAAGAACATTGAGCTTAAATAAATAATGAGGAAACAATGGATCCGAAGAAGAATCATAGAACTAATTCACAGAATTGGTTGATTTGACGAAACTGTTTATCTGACAAAGCCCTGCTAAAACAATGAATGAAAATTGATATTGTGTTTTTTAATTTTTGTTTTATTGCACTGATGTTATTGTTGTCTAATGTTGCATTTCTTTTTCTTTAACTTTTCATTTTTCCAGGAAGATGACAATGAGAAAACCTCACCCACTGGAGGTGTGAGTCGATCTTTGTTATCAGAATTTGATGGTAAGGACTCTCACATTTCAAATGCTTCTCACTGTTCTGATATGAGCAGTGAAGATGAACAGCGGCTACGAGAGGAGGTCAATAATCTGAGGAAACAGATCATTGAATTAACCGAGCGGCCAGCTCCCGAGTTTCCCTTGAAGTTATCCCCTGAGGAAGAAATAAAAGAACAGAAAAAGACTAAGCAACAGGAAGAAACTTTGTCCAACTTGGACACACAGAAGCTGCTTCAGAAATATCAACAGGTAACTTAACTTTCATATGCAACTTTTTCTTGAATACTGTCAGGTGACATGACTCTTTTTTTCTAAGAGGAATTCTTCAATTATTCTACTGCTCTCGTAAATATCTTTTTTTTTTAATCATTTCATTTCAAGCAAGACAATAGTGCCACTGGTGTGCAGGGGTTACAACGAGGGGAGATGGATGACAGAGAAAAAAACAGTATAGATGTTGTAGAAAGGGTAAGAGAGAGGTGATAGTCACAGAGATAGAAGATGGCAATTGATGTTGCATTTAAACTTTTCGAGATTGTAGCTATCGGGGAAGCAAGCATGGGGAAGGGAGTTCCACAGGCAGGAAGTGTGAAAAAAATCTGCTTGAGTAGAATTGGCAGTTACATTTGCCTATTTTGACAGTAAAACAGTGGGACCTAGTTGCTAATATAGTTGGGCAGTGATTGACAGGATCAACTCAGGCTGAAACATTGGCAGGAATGTTGTCAGTGTCTGGCAAGATTGGTGCAGGCTGTATGTCATCACTGTCTGGCTGTCAGTTGCTGAGCGGCCAGCTCCTGAGTTTCCCTTGAAGTTATCAGCAACTGGCAGGAATGGCACAGACTGAAATGTTGTCAGGTGCGTCGTCAGTGTGTGGCATGAACAGCACAGGCTGGAACGTCATTAGCAGGAACATTGTCAGCATCTGGTATGAAAGGCACAGGCTGGAAACTCGTCAGCATCAACACAGGCTGGAACATCATCAACCAGCAGAAATGTCGAAGTTGGCAGGAATAGTGCAACAAGCGAGAACGTTGTCACCGATCGGCAGAAACGTTGTCAGTGTCTGGTATAAAAGCTACAGGCTGGAAATTCATCAGCATCTGGCAGGACATCGCATGTATGGAAAGTCATGTCTCAACTATGATAGAACATAGTCCAAGGTGGACAGGTTTGTTTGCAGCCTAGCATGTGTACTGTCCCCGGCAGATGGTCAATGTAGCACATGTGCGCTGCAGCCATGGGCTGGCTGGTATTTTGCTCCTTTGCATAATTTGACTGCTATTTAATGGGAAAGCTGAAAGTTAGCATATGTGAAAGCTACAGCAATTAGACTTGAACAGTCGTTTTCTCCTTTGCTAGATTGACCGCAGGTAACGGGATCTATAGCATACTAGACCATTTGACCTCCAAGCAGTCAAAATTAAAGCAGGACCAGCTGCTAACTAAAATATAAAGCACTTCAAAAATCAACCACAAGTAGGGAGATCACAAACAAAGCGTACACCTGGCTGGAGGTGGCCAGAAAGCAGAAAGTGAGTATTGGAGAATAGATACTACACTATGATCCGACACTCTGGGCCAAGGAAGCCCGTTTTTGGCAAAAGTGATACTGATAATAAGGGTTCAGTTGTCAGAAACATATCCTGGATGCTGATTTTTGCATGTGAGGTCAAGGTTACCTTTTTGTTAAAAGTCATAACAAGTGAGAGCAGTAGGCTGCGACAAACATTATTTTATATTAATTTTATTACACAATTTCTGTTCTACACATAAATATACATATTGAAATAAGTCTTGCTTCATTTACATATGATTACATAGATTTGTATGCAATATGTATGTCATGTGGACTGATAAAATTGCAGGCGCTACTTTGAATTTTGTCAAGAATCTATGGAGCATCAAACCAGATATGGTAATAATATTCCATGCATGGATGAATAGTGGATTTATAAATGTACAAGATGGAATCTGTTGAGAAAAATTGTCTGGCACAACATGGTGACCAAACCTTCTTAGCAACAAAATTGATAATCACTCCACTTCATCTGTGGGCCAAGAAAGCTCAATGACTTGCTCTCCTGATGGTGGACAAAATTGTTTCTCTATAATGATTAGAGGATAGCAGTTTTGTTTTTAGAGGCAGTGATTGAAATTGAAAAAAAAAATCTGCAAGTAAAGGGAGACTACTGTATATAACTTAACGTTTTTTTTTATTCAATGTCAATCTACTGTCCTGAAATGGTTAACAGAATCATTTGAAAGTCTCAGGGGATTATTGATATAATTACATTTTTTTTTTTTAAATTAAAGCACATAAACGATTCAAATATTTTAAACAAGGCTAACTCTAGTTTCAAGTTTTTGATTTCCACTAATTCCAAGTACATATATAAATATGTGTATCGTTGTAGAATAATTGTCCATTGTTAATTGTAATCAGTAACAATGCCCACCAAGCAGAATTGACCAAGTTTCTAATAAACAATAAGAAAAGCAATAAAAAGGACAGCAAAATAATACCAAGCAAACAGTGTATGTGTGTAAAATATATATATATATATAGTTAATTTTAATTAGTTTTTGGTCATAATTAAATTAGACCAGTACACAGTTGTATTAAAGTGTTCAAGATAATTGTAGAACTTTTGAATATATTTCATTTGGAAACAAGTTATTTCATGACCTGGGTTTCTACCTTTTGGTGTCTTCAGGCGATTTAAAATAACTGATTTTACTGTTTTTCAATCATTCACATAACATAATTTATAAACACACAATTTTCAAAATTAGAAGTTACTTAAAGGTTTTAGAACACTTTCATCAATGATTGTATGATCCGAGTAGATATTTATTGGTAACCATATGTAACTATATCAATAAATACCTACTAGGATCATACAATCATGGATGAAAGTGCTCTAAAACATTTAAGTAATTTCTAGTTTTAAAAATTGCATGTTCATAAAATATCCCTGCTTTGTGAGTGTTTAAAAAAAACTGTAAAATCAGTTATTGCAAATCGCCTGAAGACACCAATAGGTAGAAACCCAGGTCACGAAATAACTTGTTTTTAAATCAAATATATTCAAAAGTTCTACAATCATCTTGAACACTTTAATACAACTGTGTACCGATCTAATTTAATAACTTGTTTCCATATGAAATATATATATATAAATATATATGTATATATATTCAAGTAAAAGCTAGAAAAAGTAATGAGAAGAAAAAAGTAAGAATGTTAGTATGCAATAGGGATACAGTAAAGTGATTTTGTATATTCCAACTTCAAGGCAAGAAAGAAAAAATGTTAGATGTTTTTAAGAAATGGTTTATTTTATTGGTTACGAAGAAATCCCAGCATGCATCTGTAGGATTTGTCTCGGTGAGTGGCAGTCATTTCTATAAATTAGAGCCAAGGCTTTATACTCAAGAACATACATGTCTTTTTATACAAGTTACACAATAAAATGAACATGTATGTTGTGGTGCAGCAGATATCGGCTCAAAACAAGAAATCAAAGAGCAGAGTTTGAATTTTGGTTGAATTCATTGCATTCACTTATACACAAATACCCTTGGGAAAGGTATTAATCCGTCTCTTCTCCCTCCATATATGGGTTATATAACAGGGCAGATTGAGTTCTATAGCCTTGGTTGGCAACCAGTCTACTGCAGAAAGTAATGGCAACCTCCTACAGGAAAATCTTCTGCCTAGTCAGGATTATTGCAGTATTAGAATTAAAAATTAATGTTATTAATATATAACAATTCTATGATCAACTAACATAATTTACCATTTTACCTAAAGTAAATAATGAATAAAACATTTTTTATGTCTAAAAGAACTAAATAGTACAATAATTACATTGAATTTTTTTGTTTAAAATGCATATCTGTATGTATAAATACAAAATGACAAGATTGTAAATTTATAATCTGCTAAAATGAAAGGTTTACATATGTCTGTTTTAATTCAATGAAATATTAGTGATTAAGAAAGCATCTTTTTGGGAGTTGGTTCTACAAAGGAGCAGTTTGTGGGAAGAAGCTGCTCAAGTGGAACTTAATCTCACCAATGGACTATGAAGGGAATGAGAATAGTTCACTGCAATGGCGATGGCATGAAGGCTAGAACTGGTGAAATTAATGAATACAGTTTGTCTAAACACTTTTCCAATGAAATAGCAATAAAGAAGTGAGGAAAAAGCATTCCGATTTTAATACAGATTAGGACTAAGATGGATGAGACTGAGAAATGGCCTATCTTATTGGCTAGGAAGAAATCCCAGCATGCATTTGTATGTTTCTGCTCTTAGGAAAGAGATAGTATTTTGTAATCATTCCATAATGGGACTGGGATGAACAAAAAAAACATTTGGATAATATACTCATTAGAATTGCAGCTTCTGTTGTAAAAAAAAAAAAAAAAATCCCAAAATAAGACCGAAATGTTCAAGAGGATAATAATGATCAGTTTTAGACTAGAAGAAAGTTCCCACCCTCAGTTAATCATACAGTCATTATTTTTGTGGTGATAGTGTTGACAGCTTCTTCCTTCCACAGATTTTTGTGCTTGTTTGTCAGCGGAGAGCAGTGTAACACTGACTCCTGTTATTGGGACTTACCCAGGTATATTTCAGAAATAGTATTACTATGATGGGAAATTGTTAATGTTTAATCAATAATTCTAGTTAATGATAATATCCACTATATTTTCTGTAATAAAATTTTGTAATTTAATCTCCCCACATATTCAAGCTCTATGAATTCAAATTAAATGGTAACAATTTTTTTTTGTTTTTGTATATTTTTTTTTTAATTTTTATATTACAAGATTTTTTGGTAGATATTAATAGGTTAAGCATATGTTGGCTTGTCCACTTACTTATAAAAACTCTAAAAAAACAAATTCAGATATTAATTATAGGTTATTGAAAAAAAATCAGTATTATAGATTTCTAAAAATCTCATTAATTTACATGTTTTTTAAAAATCCAAAGGTAACTGTAAGTTTCTAAAAAATCTGATGTCAATTGTCTTTCTTATAATCTTGTGGCTTTCTAAAAAAGAATTGTGTAAGAGTTATGGCTTTAAAAAAAATCTGGTATCAAGTGTAGCTTTAAAAAAGTCAGGTATGAATTGTGGCTTTAAAATAAGTTGTCTCCAAGTTGTGGCTTTCTAAAAATCCTGCATGAAATATAGGTTTTTGTCCACCATCATGATAGTTGAATATTACACATTAATGGATTAAACTGTTCAGATGTTATGCAGTATAAGATCTCAGTTAACTTCTTGAAGAGACATGATAAATTACACAAAATTGAAATAAAAATGCAGAAAGATTTAAAATAACTTAAATTGTATTTTGTAGTCCTTGTGCACAGATACATACAGTTGGTGAAAATTTGTTTACAATACAATTTAAAATACAATCCTAAATATTTTAAATGTACTCTTTTAGGGTAATTTTTATATGGTAGGAAAACTGAAATTGTTAAAGATGATGACACTTTGTCCACAACATTGATATCGAACTGGTTCAGGTAAGAATATAGTAAGTAATGCAAGGAACTGGTTGATGATAGATGAGTTAAATTATAAATTATTTCTTATTACTACAAATATTTAGTGGATACATGTGTTTGACTCTTATCTTCGGTCACTTTTCCACCACTCTAATATAGCTTCTACATGCCTTTTCTATAAAGGGCATCATCATAATTGTTTAGATGAACTTTCCTCTATGGTTCGTAGACTTTATGAATTCAAGTGCAGTACTATATTGGCAGCTAGGTCAATTTTGCAATTGAAATGGTTAGATTTTTTTTTTTTTTTTTTTTTTTTAATGATCATTTCAACCCAAGTAAGGCAGTTTTACTGCCACTGGTGTGCAGGGGGTTACATAAGAGGAGAGTGATGAGAAAGAGGAACAAATTATAGGGCGTGTCAGAGAGTGGGTAAGATAAGGATGAGAATACTGGTGTGAAGAGAGCTGATGAGAGAAGAGTGGATGGAGAAAAGAACATGAGAGAAAGGATGCAAGTCAGAGAGATAAGAGATAGCAACTGACCTTACATTTAAATTCTTGGAGATTGTAGCTGTTGGGGAAGTAGATATATGGAAGGGAATTCCACAAGAAAAGAAGCTGATAGAATAAAAGTCAAGTTCTGTGTTAACAGTTTCTTCTCTCTAACTTCTCGCTTGTGGAACTATCTTCTGACTTGTTGCTTTCCAGTCAACTTTGATCTTCAAAAATTTAAATGCAATATCGATCATTATTTACAGTATTCTTAATTCCTATTTTTTTTACTGTTCTCTCTCTTTAATAATGCTTTTTTTTTTCTTTTCTTTTTATATTATCTCATATTCTAGTAGCCCCTTGCACTTTTGAGGCTTTATTGCCTTGCTTGGGGTGAAATTATTATTGGTTGTTTTTTGTTTTAAGTTAGGGATTTCTACTTAAATACATATATCCACTAAATATGACATTCTTAGTAATAAAAAATAATATAGGATTCAAAAAAATACATTAATTTTTTAAAAATCATCCAAAAATTGATTGGAAAGCAACAAGACTATTAACCTATAAAGTTTTTGGTGAATTAGTTCATCCATACATGAAATCATCTCAGGTAACAATAGAAATTAATGTAGTAAGTAGTTTTATGTTGTTTGACTGTTAAAACTCAAATTACTTTGGTAATGTGATTAAATTAGTTACTGAACAACATCAATGGTACTCTAAAATTGATATATCAATACTTAAACCACTAGCGATAAAAAAAAATCTGAAAGATATTAACTGTTACCTTACAAGGAAACATTTAACATTCTTAACCAAGCAGCCAGTATTGGCTTTCAGTTGAATTTTTAAAATCTTTTTCTTAAAATAATTTTTCAGGAAGATAGGTTTTTAAAATCCAGTAACTGTTATTGCTCTTTCCAACATTGATGGGTGTTCCCTTAACCTTTTAGTTGAAATGGTGTAGAATGTTAACCTCTTGATTGTCTTTATTTTCTCTTCGAGTTGTATGTGCTATCCATTTTAGTTGTTGCTGCTGTTGGTAGTCCTCAAATAAATTGGTTTCTTTTATTTGGTACAGTTGTGATTCTGCAGTACCAGTTCATAATGTTATGTTCCAAAAAGGATGGTCTCAGGCTTCATTCACACAAAGCTATTTTTAGAAATTAATTCTAAAAAGATACAGTATACTGCTGACAGTTTAGATATTTTTGAACAGGTTTTACAACATGGATGGAATTCATGTGAGGCTCTCAATTTGACAAGGGTATTTAAGAACATGGCTTGAATTTTCAAATTAATGTTTCAGTTTTGTAGAAAATTTGTGGTGTTGAGTAAAACTACCTCTTACAAAGTTTGCAAAGAATTGGTATTGACACACAGGAGCAAATTCTGATAAATGAATATAGCATTCTGACTTTAAGACAAGACAAATTGGGACTGAGTCAGATGAGTTCGAGAAGTGGCCTATCTCATTGGTTAGGAAGAAATCCCAGCATGCATTGATGGTTTTTTGCCTTTAAATTTGGGAGGAAAAAGTATTTTGCAAGCATTGCCATTATGGATACTTTAGATTATAAAACTACAAGGTGATAGAATTTTTAAAATTTGAAATAATTCTGTATGTGTGTGTCAGCTAATGAGGTTTTAAACTTTCTTTTTAGACAAGTATTTCTAAAATGCGATATGCATTCTGGTGTAATAGATATCAACTCTGAATGAGAAATTGGAGAGCCAAGTTGAATTCATTGCATTCACTTACATGCTTGAGAAAGGTATTACTCCAATTCTTCTCCCTCTGAGTTCTGTAGCCTTGATTGGCAACCAGTCTACTGCAGAAAGAAATGGCAACCTACTGCAGAAAAATTTTCTGTCTAGTCATGGATCGAAAGAAACATGATCGCCCAAGCATGTATCACCTATGGCACCTGACTTCTAAAATATCTTTATCAACTCTACAAACAACAACAAAGAGGCAGTAATTTTTATTTTTTATTTTTAGTATTGCCTCTCTGTTGATATTACCAATCATCTCATAGTAATTTTCCACAAACATTTTCTATTTTTGTAGCATAGGAATAAAACTAAAATTATTTTCTAAACTTATAGTATCTGCCACTCCAATTATTAGTGTTTTTTTTGTTTTGTTTTTTTTGTTTTGTTTTTTGTTTTTTTGTTTTTTTTGTTTTTTTTTCTCTGTTGGTAGCTGGCATACTTTTGTGTGTCACACATTTAAGATATCCCTACTGGCTAAATACTTTATCCAACTTGGAATTAAGTGAAGACAAAATAAAAGTACTCTATGGTGGTTTTTAGATTTGTATGCTTGTAAAATTTACTAAGTGGTGTAAATACCATCATCACTGACCCACAACTAGTTCATCTTAACTCCTACCCCAAGTCAAATGCACATTCTAACTGGTTGATTAATGTGCAATTAACCTATTTGTCAATTAGTATTAGTCTAACTCAATACTGACTGACACCAGGGTAAGCATTTTTGCGACTACAAGATGGACTTCTATTACAAGCCCTGAATTTGTACATCAACAGCAAAAATGTCTGGTGGAAGGTATAAAATAGTTACATTCTTTTTCTTTTTTCTCAACTCATTAAAAAATATAGTCAGTCAAATCAAAAGCTGATTTAAAAAATTCACTCAGTCTGTTTGCTTGTTGTCTGTAATGTTTTCATTTAATGATTTCAGTTTACATTACTTGTTTTTTTTTGTTTTATTTTTTTTTTCCAACATTGTATTTAAAATGAAATTTTGAAATTTTTCAACATATTTCAGTGAATTTTTCACTTTCAAAATTATAATTTAGAATTATAGATTAGATGTTTATAAAAAAATAAATAGTTGATCCATACCCAGGCATCAGTTTAAACTGGCGTCTTTTTTTTTTTTTTTTTTCATATATTGAAACTATAATTATAAACTGATTTTTTTTTTATAAACTACTATTCAAAAATCTCTGAAGTATTATCTGAAATCAAGAAAATAAGGAAAATGATTCTCTTTTTTTTTTTTTTAAATCAAACATTAAATTAATGATAGAAATCAACCATTCTGTAAAAGATATTTTCATTATAGTTTTTCTGGTGTATTATAAATATCTTGCATTTAACATTGTTTATTTACCAAAGCTTAAATATGCATATTATCTAAAAATGTTGAATTTGGGAAAATTGAACTAAAAATATCAATATTACCATCAAGAAATCTTTGGCCATTTATATATAATGGAAGAATCTCAGATTCATCTCTGAGACTCTAAAGCTATCAGACTCCTGTGGACAATGCAGTAGAATATAACATTACCAATATATCAATTCACCTTTTCAAATTAAATGTTAGAAGCTTCTGCTTTTGTCAAAATAAGATAGGTTAATTAAAAAGAAGATTTTCGGATTATCTCCCTTTTAACTTATTGCGAGGTTAAATTATAGAAATAATTTGAAGTATAAATTATAATTTAAAAAAATAGAGATAAATTATGAAGTGACTGAAATCACCAAACAGGGATTTGTTTCCATGCAAAGAATAGGACATCATTGTGGTTTTGTTTTTGTTTTTGTTTTGTTTTGTTTTGTTTTTGTTTGTTTGCTTTTTTTTTGTGTGTTTTTTTGTTTAGTGGCATATCAACTCCTTATAGATCATTTAATTTTCTTGGGAGCATTAATAATTTCTTTTACGAAAATATATTGCAAGAAATTTTTTTTTTTTTTTTTTTACAAAAATTTATTGTTGGTAAGTTTGTTTTTACTATGAATATATATATTGCTGATAGATTTACTATACAAATGTATTTTTTATACTTTTATAGTCTTTTAACTCCAGTTTGGGGATTAACTATTTAGTGAGGGTGGACCTGGGAACAATTAAGAGGTGTTTCCACACTCCTTTAACCTCCCAATCAGAGGCTTTGCTGCTGGATGCAGTTTGTCATGTCCAGGATAAGTCATTGTGATCAAAATTTGATAATGGTGCCATTCGATTTGTCTTTTTTTTTTTTTTTTTTTTTTTTTCATGGACAAACATGCAAACCAGAGACTTTTGATTTTCACATCACTGTAAATTTATGTCAAATTTACAAAAGCTTGTATTTATTTGTTTTGTAATTACTTCAAAATTTTAGTTTTATTTTTTTTTAAACTTTGTTTACTTTTGTGTAATATAGCAACTACTATAAGTAGAAGCTTATGAAGATTTATTTGACTAATTCAGCTTTAGTGCTGAAAACATTTATGTTATACTGGATAGTTACAGGTGAGAGGGGAGATGAGATGTTTTATTGCCACACCTTGTAATTTCACTTGCATACACCCATGTATACATGACTTAAGAACCACTGCTCCTGTGCAATTAAATGTAGGAAATGCTTTCCCTACTGAGAAAATTTTTTCTTATTTTTTTCCTGTTTTTTCTTCAAGCATCTTTTTCGTTTTTATATTTTAGCAAGCTGAAGAACTTGAAGAGAAAGCTGCAGAACTTCAGAATCAGGTAATTGCTTTGCAACAGGAAAAACTGAAGCTTGAAGAAAAGTTAAATCAATCATGCAGCAAAGATCCTCAGGTAAGAATTTTTGACAATTTATTTTTATATAAAAACACATTATTTTTTTCTTTTTGTCTTTTATAAAATTAATAATCTATTTTGTCTCCTTCCCCTTACATACACAGAGAAAAAGTCACGAAATCTTATCAGATTTGACTTTATTTCAATTGGCTGAACTTAAACAAAAGTTAATTTTAAAGCAATAAAAACATGTCCAGAAGTAAAATAGATATTGATTGTAAGAACAAAAACATATTTGTCATGTTTCTATTAAAGAAATTGTCAACACATTGATGTGAAAGGTGTGATTAAAATATTTGTAATATCTCAGTTTCATTTCATGAAAAAAAAAAAAAATAGTTTTCTTTTTATTAGGCAACTGGTCAATTTTTTGAAAGAAATTTCATATCAATTAGAATATTTTTTCTTTAAAAATTAGGATAAAACAAATACTTTCATGGAAGAACAGACTAAAAAATTACAAAAAAAAATATTTGAAAGAAGTATTCAATAGTAACTTTGCTGGTAAGTTATTATTATTAAATCATTTTTATTGTTGTTAAATTATTATCATAATTATTATTGTTAATGACCAGAGCATACAACAGTCAAGACACTATGAATATGAGAGTGGAGATGACAGCAGTCCAAACTATTTAGTAGTACAAATAATTATTATTGTTAAATTATTACAATCATTATTATTGTTGTTGTTGTTATAATTATTATTAAACTATTACAATTATTATTATTATTATTACAATTATCATTGTTAAATTATTGCTATTGTTATTATTATTGTTAAAATTTGCATGGTGATTATTTAAGACACTGGAAATAATTGTAAGTAACTTTGTCAAGGCTCATTTGTTTTACCTAAGAGACTCTTTTTTTTTTTTTTGCATTGTTGTTATGTGAAGTGTGATTCCGATGATATCAAGGTGTTTTTGGAGATTCTTTGGAATTGAGCCAAAATCTCCAATGACAATAAGCACAGTCTTGGCACCTACATTCCACATTCTTAGGTAAATGAATGACTGAGCGGAAAAATTGTGTAACATGTTTCGTTTTCTGAAACTAGACTAAAGGATCAAATGCTCTACACACTGTTTTCCCATTTATAATTCATTTGCCTAACATAGTTTTGATATATACAAATTTATATATTGTAGGCCTGTGCCGTCAAAAATGGCAGCAACATATTTATATCTAAAATGATGGTAACATATATATTGATGTTCTTACTATTGAGTATCTTTCATTAAGACAAAAAAATAAACCAACCCTCCCAACTCCTGAGTGTGACAGGAGGGAGATATATATATATATATATATACACACACTTGGTGACAATTATTGCAAAAAAATAATCAGGCACTGTTAAAGAGCAAATTCTCAGCAAGAGCTTTCATAACTGGTAGTAAAGTTTAATAAGTGGTAGTAAAGAGAATGAATTGAGCTGATGCTGCCTGGCTATTATTTCTCTCTTCATGAATGTGACATCAGGGAGATATATATAATACACAACAGTCTTTATTATAAGATAATGGATTTTCACATTCTCTTAACACTGAGATCTTTTTAACTTTTATTATTAATTGATAATTACAAAAATGGTCATCAAATGACTTTCTTTAAAAAGGCAATGTTTCCTCTATTTTATACACATGTTTGAAAGAGATTTAAAATTGTTATGAAAGTGATTTTTGAAAGAAAAAGGTTGGTTTGATTGGATAATTATAAGAGGCAGAATGAGGTAAGTAATGGGAATGTTAAGCACTATTTTACCAATTGAATATTACGACATAATGTTAAATGGATGTTTTATTTACAGGAAAAACAAACTGAAACTCAGGGAGACAATTATCTCGAGCACAGAATCTTGAGCAGGAAGATAAACATGTCGATGGCTTGGATAATGATAATTTATTAGATAAGAATATTGACAGGCAAGTTTCAAGGGAGAAGGAAAAAGAGGAGGATGAAAAAGTTGACATTTGTCAGCCCAGTGAACTTGGAAAAGAGGAAATAAAGAAAGTTACTCAAGTTCAGGCATTGAACGCATATCCGTCCGACAATGAGCCTGAAGAGATTTTGACGGAATCAGTAAATAAACCTATAGAAGAACTTGTTCAGTCTGTAGACTCTACAGTCTTAGATAGCAGCCTTCAAGAAGAAAAGGCGGAAATTATAGAAACAGAACCAACAGAAGTGAGTTCTAAGACTGAGGACAGCTGGAAGGAGATCGAGTCAGCCATCATTTGTGAAACAATTGCTGAGCTTGAGGCTGAACGTGACAACGAGAATATGGACAGCGCCAAATTGAAAGACGCATCGCTAGACTTGCTCAACTATCCAGATAATAATTCTCTGCTTGCTGATGACGTCGACGACGAGAATATGGAGCTGTTGCAACAGCAGAGCGAATGCCTGGAGAGTATAAAACAAATTCTGAGTGAGCAAGGAATTTTAAGCCATGTAGAACTGATGCTTAAAGAAATGGAGGAGATCAAAGAGGAGAATGCGATGCTTCGAGACAAACTGGCTGGAAATGGTTACACGCTGTCTAGTGGGGAAATTATCAATGCTGAATTCGCAATAGAACGCCTGCACCAGTTGGAAGAGGTCTGTGAGAATCTTCGCAATAAAGTCCATTCCACAGAACAGTCAGAGATCTTGCTGAAAACAAAATTAAAACATGCCGAGGAAACAGTCAGCGAATTGGAGGCTAGTGAGAGTCTCTTGAAAGAGCAACTTAAGAAAATCTCTGTCAGGGAAGCAGAATGGAAGAAGAAGGCCCAGGGCTTGCTAAGAAGTGTCAGTGAACTTGAACAGCTTCTCAAAGAAAAAGACGCCATTGAGGAAAAGTTAAACGAGAAGGTATCATCACCTGCCAAAAATGCATGTTGCATGAAGCACAAAACCTCCTTTCTTGTCTGTCTTTTTTTAAATTTCTGACTCCATATTTTGCTTATATCATGCGCAATTAATGCATTTTGTTCAAGTTTATGGTGCACAAGGATTTTGTTTGTGTGTTGTTTATTCTGCAGTATTTTGTTAGGTTTCAAAATACCTCTTAAGAAGGATTGATAGACTTAATTGTCATGGTCATTGCAAAAAATCTT
Organism: Ascarosepion bandense; assembly: GCA_037127315.1. Classification (NCBI taxonomy): domain Eukaryota; kingdom Metazoa; phylum Mollusca; class Cephalopoda; order Sepiida; family Sepiidae; genus Ascarosepion; species Ascarosepion bandense. The sequence goes on from JBBBDQ010000367.1 coordinate 650,072, forward strand.
TTTCTTTTAAATTAGATTTTTAAAGTTTTTGAGGAAAAAGTTTTTTTTTAAAGAGAAAACAAGTTGAATAAAAATAATTTTCAACAATGTTTTTTTTTAAAATATATTTGGTCTCTTTGTAAATATATGTCTGATATATTTTTTCAGATACTTCAAGAATTAAAATTTATTTTTTCTAATCTTTACAAAGAAATATTGATGCAATGCTATTTTCAATTTTAGGATTCAAATAGCTTCACTTTTTTATTGGGTTAAGCAACATTGGGCTTTGTCAGTACCTAGATAAGTGATGTTTAGAAATACCAGATGTTGTAAGCTTGAATGGCTTTGAATTGTTAATTGGAGATACGAGTTGGGTTCGTTATATTCAGTTATGCACAAATACCATTTGGAAAGGTATAAATCCATTTATTCTCCCCCCTCCCCATCTATAAATTAGTAAGACTTGTATCACTAAAATGATTATTAACTGAAAAATAAAAATTGCTCACAAAATATTTAGATTTTTGTATAAAATAACCAATAGTGGTTGACGTGCTGCTAAACAGAACAACCCACTTCATTTTTTTAATTATTTTTCTAAATGTAAACCAGTATTTCCAATTTTATTTTATACTATGAAAAAGAAGTTATCACAAAGAATATGGTATTTTAAATACTTTAAAATTTTCTCTTCAAATTTTGATAATTCTTCACTTTAAAACACTCAGCATGCAATGCTTTTTCACAATGCTTTCTTTCTTTTTTCGTTTTTCATTCTTTTGTTTTTCATTCTTTTTTCTTCTTTACGTCAGCAACCCTTCAATTTGCCCCTTCTTGTCTTTCATTTAATAACTCTATTTTGCAATCCTTGTTTTGTTTTTTTTACTTGTCATGTTTGTGTTCATTTCTTATGCATAACCATCATACCACTACCATTTGCCACTTTCCCATATTGTTAAAAACATTTCCACCTTCAGTTATCCCACTAAATTGATGTTGCCTTTTAAAATCCTCTGTTTTCTTTTTCTCCCTATTATCTCCACCTTTCATAATTTATCTCATTTTGCAAAAGCCAATTATAAAACATAAGCTGCAATCATTAATTATGTTTTCTTTTATATTTGGACTTTGTTGTCATTATCATCCCGATGTTTCAGTCGTCTTGCTCTCCACCTTTCTTTAGGTGTTTATCAGTCCAGGTAACTTTCATGGAACTTCAAACTGAATCCTTTTGTTTAATCCAAAGGGATAAATGTTTCTCATTCAACTGTTCATGCCTACAGATATCTTATTCTTATTATTATTTAGTAATGATCAGTTATTGCTCACCCTGTTTCCACTGAATCTGAGTCTGCAAAACCCACTTCTAGGTTAGGTGATTAAGCATTGGTTTTGAATTTGATGATTTAGTAATTGCAGGTTCAATCCCTGGACCAAGGAGTAAAGACTCAAACCCAAGGGGAAAACTGCTAGCAATAAATAAGCAGCATTAAAAAAAAAAAAAAAGTGAATAAGTTATCCCTAGATATTGTCAAGAACAATCTACCAGCCTCCAGGGCTTACGACCACATCATAATGAATCACCAAAGTTAAGCAACATTAAGTCTGGTCAGTACCTAGATGGATGACCAGGTACAGCTTGGATGTGTAGCTGGTGTAATGGATAATAGCTCAAATTTGTTAATCAGAGAGCTGAATTCCAATTACAGTTACATACATTATATTCACTTCCATGCAAATACTCTTAAATCCACCTTTTCTTCCCCAACTATGGGTTAATTAGTAAAACTCGTATCACTAAACCATTATTACCTCCTAAAAAATAAAATTGCATATAAAATATTTAGATTTCCATATTAAATAACACATAAGGGTTGATATGTCGTTTAACAAAAAAAATCAAACAACCTGTAATGGCAAAAGTACGCAGAGGTAGGCTTTAAGGAAGCATTATTCAACTGAGAATACAAGGTTCACGTATAGTGTCCTTTTATAATCTCAGTAAACAAAAATAGATCTGATTCACAACCATTGGTGAATTTAGAGAAGACATTAAATAAATGCCTGGATTTAAAGTTGAAAGAATGAATGCACTGAATAAGTAAAACTAAAATTCCTTACTATCCATTCTTATAGATGCTTATAGAATAATGTAGCCAATATCAGTGAATAATTACTTTTTAAAAAAATTCGATTCCTTAAAAACTAAGCTTTTAGATAAATGTTTTAAACATTTCTAATAAATCACATATTCTGGTAAATCACATTATTCATATGATATCATTATTCACTCATTGTTTTATATCATTACATCAAGATATCAAATGTATACATTACTCATGATGATCATCCATAAACCAAAAAGGCTTCTAATAATTTTGCTTGCTTTATGTTAACTTGCTGGTATTTGAGAAGAACATTTTATACCCTGGGCAAATTTGATAACTTTTTTTTAATGAAATTATGTGACGGTCTTCTTCATAAAAACCTATTTTTAAATATTGTCTGTCTTTAAAAAAAAATTATTTTAAATTGTTATTTCTTATGCAACTGAGATGCTAAAAAGATCTTAATTCCGCAAACTGTATCTACATTCATTGAGACAGTAATGAATAAAATTACTTATAGACTTTGCTCTGTTTACAGCTTTTATAAACCCTTTAAGGCAAGTTTACAGCTTTATCACATTGAAACACCAGTTCCTGTACTATCACTGAAGTTAAGCAATATCAATCCTGGTCAAAAATTAGATGGGCTACTGTTTCTGAATACCAGGTTCTGTATACTTGGTGTAATAGCTCAGAATTGTTAATCAAAGAACCAAGTTTCAATTCCTGTTGGGTTCATAATATTCACTTATGTGCAAATACTTTTGGGAAAGGTATGAATTTACCTTTTTTCTCGGCTATGGGTTAATTAGTAAGATTTGTATCACTAGACCATTATTATCTTCCCCCAAAATTTGAAATTTTTTTCTTACAATGTAAAAAAAATATTTCCTGGCTTTAAATAACCTTAAAAGGGTTGATAAGCTGTAGAAAATGAACAAATAAAAAAAAAAAAACCTTTACAGCTTGAAACACCCAAATGCACTTGCAAGTTTTCCCTGCTTACTATTTACTATCCAAAGAGCACCTGAATGTTTCCACAATTGAATAGCACTCTATTTTTATATATCAAATTACCACTCTTCCCATAATGAACTAGAGGCGCTGGGAATCTATAACATTTTAGATTTCCAAGACCATACCTCATAACCAGTAATACTCACCCAGTTAAATCTGGTATCATTAAAAAAAAATCAACTTATTTTCTTAAAAAGAACAATTTGTAATACTTGACTTTCAACAGCTTTTGAGATATATCTATTTAATTGCACATCACCAAAATAATCCAGTGTTCTTTCAAGGAATCCCATGCTTTGAGTGATTACTGGGATTCAAGCTCAACTCAGACCTCATGTAGACTTCATACATACGATCCCTTGGTAAAGATGCTGGAAAAATGGTTAGTTCCCAGTACTGCTACAGTAAGTAACTGACTCCTGCTGTCCTTTACCTCCCCAAGAGCCAGATCAGGCTGAAAACAGGGTGCTGCAGCCATATATGGGCAGGAGCTGCCCATCCTTCACTTTCTGCTATCAATGGAATTCAAAAGTATCTCCACGTTCTTTTGGGTGATTATTTTCTACCATACAAATCCTTCCTCACAAACAAAATGTTGCAAGGCTTTTGCTGCTCTATCACTATTTCTATGGGAAGTGTTCAGACAAACTACACTCGTTAGTTCCACCAGTTATGATATTCACGGCTAAAACCCACCATTCCATGCACATTGTAGCAAACCACCCTTATTCTTTTCATACCCCGCTGGTGAGATGTAAGCTCCACTGCTTTTTGGAATTAACTCCCAGGTGGATTCTTCCCTAATCACTACAATCTTAAACTTCGCAAGTTTAGGGTTAACTGTTATCTTTCCCCATACTGTGCCTCTTACACTGTAACCCTCTATCTTGAGGTGCTCTTGGGCATTGTACAGGGTGAATACCATTACAAAAATAAACAAACATCATATATTTAAATTTTTCAACAGTTCTGTCAGGTCTCCAAGGATTTACCAATTGAAATCTCCTAATCTTTATTACTCTATGGCTTCATTTGTCGTACAAAAGGCTTATCCTGCCACTGAAGATGACTCGGATACCTGAACAATAGTGTGTTTGAATTTCATAGTTGTATTATCATATGACAACAGAAATCAATTTTTAGTTCCCTCAACAATAAGGATTCTGCAGTTCAGTGGTCTTAAAAAAAAGAATGTGATGGAAAGGGAAATAAAATTAATAATTCAGAATGCTAAAGGTTAAGAGCCGATAATTAAGCATCTGCCTCTCTCCTCACATTGATTTTACTGTGTTCTGAAAATTGGTCATAGTGCTCCAGTAATAATTAAAAATATTAAGGAATGTCTCTGGTTTCAATGCAATGTTTCTTGAAATCAAACTGACTTTGCCAAGATCGGCAATGATAACTAGCACCCTGAAGTTGTACAAACTCTTTCATAAAAATAATATAAATGAATCTAACATCCAAATCTTCTCTGGTGTTTATCAGGTGTCTCATATAGAAGAAGAAAAAAAGAAGTATACTTCAACATATCAAACTGTTCTAGCTTACATGGAAAAACCCTCTTTCTCTCTTATTTTTTTTTTTTTTTTTTTTTTTTTTTTTTTTTTTTTTTTTTAATCGTATCACCCCGAGCAAGGCGGCAACGCCACTGATGTGCAGGGGGTTATGTAATAGTGAAAAGATCGGAAAAGAGAAAGCCGGAAACCATATCCTAAACAGGGAACAAGGGATGAGCCTCTTAACCTGTTCAATAGACATGGGTGGAGTGTGAACCGGAATGTGATATTTATAGAGAATTAAGGGAGATAATCCTACAAATATCACTAGTAAAATCAGAAAAATTAAGAAAGCATAAAAATTTCAGAAATTTCTTTATCTAAAATTATATAAATAATAATTTTAAAAAAAACAGTGAAACTTCATTTTATAATTAGTTATTCCAAGTTATTCAGTTATGCATTGTTTTTAATAAGCATCCTCTTAATTCATAAGCAATGTTACTATTGATTTCAGCAAAAAGAAAAATATAAAAATAAAGAAAAATACAGTTATGCATTATTTTATACTGCATTTCACAAGTGTCACCCATGTTTAACTTTTGTGCATGCTAAAAAATAATATATCAGAAGAACAGTTATTCCCTTGACACCACAATTATTGTATACACTTTTGACTCCCTCAGCAATGTTTATTTAGAAGATTATGAAAATATGTGAATCAAGTATTATTTACCTTCTATAAAGATTTCTTTACCATTTTATAAAAAATACATCTGAAAAGATGTTTTTATTCAAATTTTTTTTTAATTTTCAAAATTAGTGACAATGTAGTATTTATTATTTACCGTTTTATAAATAACTATGAAAGTTTTTTATTCAATTTAATAGTGTTTGATATCTTTGTTGTCAGTTCTCAAGAATAAAGAAAATAAATAAATCTATTTTTATATGTTCAGGTTTTATTAAAATTCTAATATCTTTCTAAAACAAACATGTTTATGAGATGTGTATACAATGATACTAGTGTCAAGGGAATAATGGTCCTTTTTGTAAGCACAAAGGTTAAACATTACCAAATTGTATTTTTATTTTTGATTTATTAGACCTACGTTATAAGCTTCAATCCTAATTTTTGTTTAAAAAATAAGCAGTCCAAGTATTGGTCAAAATCCTTAAAAGTTGCTTATAAAAAAAGAATTGTATAAAAGCATCCAATATTATTTGACAGACAAGCAAATTAAAAAGCTTAAATAAATTGGTATTTAAATTTTTAAAAAAATTAAACTAATCAATTTTTAAAAAAACAGAATATTCCTTAGAAAAAATTACTTTACACATAATGAATCAGATATATCTTTAATATTTTATATATATATATATATATATATATATATATATATATATATATATATATAATATTCATGTTGTGGAAATACTTGGTAAATGTTTCAGAGGAAAAGTTTATTTTATCTAGTAACTGCCAAATTTCAAGCCATTGTGCATTTTCGATTAAAAATGATATGTATTTTTAGAAAAGATTTATTACCAAAACATCTCTATAATACCATGTAAATATGCTACTTTAAAATCCTATTTACTGTTTTAAACTGCTGAGTAACATGAATATCTTACCATAAATCCTTATGTACAGAAGGCAAGAAATCTACTTTGTTGTGTTAACCAGAGGATTTGTTTTTTAACTTTTAGATGTAGTTAACATTAAAAGCAAAACAAAAACCCTTATCCTCTTGGCATTAGTTTAAACTGATGCTTTCCTTTTGTTTCATATAACTCAAATGATAAATTATATTTTTGTAAAGTGAAAATTTCCCTGAAAAATGTTGGAAATTTTTCCAGTTTTCATCTGAAATCAAGAAAATACAAGCTTATGGCAAATTGGTCAGATTATATGGGGAAAAAAAAGATGGTGCCAGTTTAAACTGATGCTGGAAAGATATTAAGTAACATGACAATAATAATCTAGTTTATTAATATGCATCTTCATTACAAAAAATAAAAAAAATATAGCCTGTTGACGTCAGTTTCATGCTTTCTTTTTCATTTATATATATATATATATATATATATATAAAAGTGGTTTAACTTAATGGTTATATTCCACAGTTTAATGTTTACTTTTTATAAAAAGTGTTCAGTACAGAAGTAGGGCATTTATAGATATATAGTTATTATTATTGTTACAATAATAGCATAGCACATTACTCAATAAGTCCCAGGCCTGACATAAAAATGGCACCACTAATAAAAAATCTATATGATTTTTATGAAGTACTAACCATCACATGGCACATGACAGTTTGGGCCTAATTAGTTTACAAATTATAGTTATTTAAATGAAGCTACTGTTGCAAATTTTCAAAACAATGGAAATATCTGAATCTCATTTGTTAAAGCATTGCTTTCTGATGGAAAAAAAAATACTGTTCAAAGTAATGGCTTGATAAGTGTTATTTGGACTCTGCTCCAAATAACTAACTTTAAATGTGGTCGTACAAACACAAATGATGCTGAAAGGTCACTCAAAATTGGTAGTTGGCCCAGAAAAAAACAAAAAAATCTGCAAACTCATTTTCGCTGATCATAAATTGAAGTTGTGTGAGATAGCAGAGGAGTTGAACATATCAGAAGGCAGTGTATTCACTATTTTGTATGAACATTTGTCAATGAGAAAGCTGTGTCCATGTTTGCTCACAGTTGATCAAAAACAACAATGCATTGACGATTCAGAGTGTTGTTTGCAACCTGTTTCAATGCAACAAAGAGTTTTTGTGTAAATATGTGACAGAAGAAACATGGATCCTCCACTTCACTCCAGAGTCAAATCGGCAGTCAGCTGAGTGGAAAGGAGCAGATGAAAGCCATCCAAAGTGACCAAAGATGCAAACATCAGCAGGCAAGATTTCGGCTTTCGAATTTTGGGTTGCACCAAGTATTTTGTTCATTGATTACCTTGAGAAAGGGAGAACCTTCAATAGCAAATATTATATAGCATTATTGGTATGTTTGAAGGAAGAAACTGGCTGTTTACAGACCTCAAAAGAATGCTCCAGGGAAAGAGATTTGGCTCCAATGAAGAAGTAATACCAGGAACTGAGGCGTATTTTGAGGCCAAAGACAAATTGTTCTACAAAAAAGGCATCAATTATGTTAGAGAAATGTTGGAATCAGTGTATCACTCTAGAAGGAGACTATGTTGATGAATAAAGTCAGATGTTGTTTTATTAGTTAGGCCCAGGATTTATAGAGTGATATGTTACTGCAGTTGTAGTTGCAGCAAATAACATATATATAAAGTAGTATCCTTGATAATTGGTAGAGATGATTCTATGAGAGCTCTCTTAGAAATTAACAGAGTATTGTAATGAAAATAAATTAAGCAAATTTTTATATATTCCATTATTAATAATTTATTTTGTGAATATCACAATACATAGAAAAAAGGTGTCATTTTAAAGGCAGATATAATTTAAACTGACAGCTTTTTTTTATTTTCTATATAAAATTATGAAATATAGAAAATAGGATCCTAAAGCCAAATGGTCATAAGAAATAAAGAAAAAAAAGAAATTTTTAAACTGACACTAGGATATCTGTTTAAAACTGGATTTTTAGGTTCTTTTGTCAGCTATTACTGAAACTGGCTATTTATTCACAATCGGCTCTATTAGTGCATTCAGACACTTTTAACCAAGATGCAGTTAACATACAATAAACTCAGTGAGATTGTCAATAAAACAAACAAATAAAATAAACTATTAACTTTTACTGCATCAAGAATCCAGAAGGTTCTTTTTATCTTTTTAGCCTGCTGCTTATCTCTCAGCTTGTCTGCTCCATGCAGCAGTACATGAAATTTCAACAGGTGCGACCAAAGACAAAGTTTCTCTGGGAGTTGAGTTCACTATACAGCTAAAGCAGCAATCCGTTTGTATTATTTCTCTCTCTACGTATTTTGTGCGTCTTTCTAAATTTCAGTCTCCTTAAACAACATAGTTCCCCTCCCCCACCTTGTTTCTTAAAACAGAAAAAAATGTTTGATTTTTGTGGTCATGTTCAGTTAAAGCCTTAAAAAGAAAACCCTGCTCCACTTGCTTGTATGCCTTTCTTGGCTTTGCATGATATGATCAGCTATGTCTCCTCCCACTCTTCACTTCATTGCAATCTGTGATTGGCTGTTTTGTTTCTTAAAAATAACAATAGCTTCTGATTGGTTTTCCACCTATTTTCATTGTGGATGCATCTTTCATATTATTTTTATTATTATATTAAATCTTTTGACTATTTAAAAAGAAAACATTTAATAATCTCAAAGCTTATAGTGGTGTGGGGCTTTGAGGTTAAAATAGACACTTGATTTACTTACAAGAAAATTAATGAAGGATGACAAAGACGAGGAAACATGTTGAGTAATTTTAACAATGGAAAATATGAAATTTATTTATGAATTTACTGGCTTAAGTTGTCGTTTTTGGAAAATAATCAGAAATTTTTAAAGTTCAATGTTTTAACAAATTGTCCTGAATAAGAAATGTCCACACAACAGATTAAACGACACACAATGTCCACACAACAGATTAAACGACACACAATGTCCACACAACAGATTAAACGACACACAATGTCCACACAACAGATTAAACGACACACAATGTCCACACAACAGATTAAACGACACACAATGTCCACACAACAGATTAAACGACACACAATGTCCACACAACAGATTAAACGACACACAATGTCCACACAACAGATTAAACGACACACAATGTCCACACAACAGATTAAACGACACACAATGTCCACACAACAGATTAAACGACACACAATGTCCACACAACAGATTAAACGACACAAAATAATATTAAAAAATGTTTAAAACAAAGATAAGATAGTTTGTTTCTCACCAAAGAGATATATGGTTGCATATGTTTAAAATTAAACAAAGAGAGAATTTGAAATACTTAAGTTTTTGGATTTTTTAAAGGTATTTCTTTGAAGTTCCGCATGCTTGGTTAAAAGACAGATAATTTTGTTCAGCATTAAAATAACAATGTTTATCATTTTTTACGCCTTGTACCTGAGATGGGGATTTTTAATTATTTTTATAGTTTAAGATACTTGAGAACAAACCTTTTTTTTCTTTTTTTTTTTTTTCCTTTTTAATTATATTTATCAATATTCTTTTTTATTTTTTATTTTCTTCGTATAATTTTCTATTAGTTAAGATTCACTAAAAATAACTTTCAACTAAAATCTGAAAAAGCTTGTGGTCATATCATGTTGAAACACCAGTTTCTTAATGACTAAAGTTAAGCAATGTCAATCCTGGTCAGTACTTAGATGAGAGACTACTTGAGAATTTTAAGTGCTGTAAACTTGGATGTGCAGGTAGTGTAATAGATAGCAGCTCAGAATTAGAAATCAGTGAGCTGAATTCCAATTCGGCCAGGTTTGTTATATTCACTTAGATGCAAATATCCTTTGGAAAAGTATGACTCCCCCCCCCCCCACCACCACCACCAGGCAATGAGTTCATGAATAGGACTTTTATCAGTAAATTGTTACCTTCGAAAATATTATCATTTAAAAACTATATTCTGGTTTTATGATCAACATGCAGGCAGGTCCATAGCTATTTGTTCCCAGTTGTTTATATTGATCTGTATCACTTTCAGGTCTCTCTTGATGCAGTCTTCATGATGGAGTCTTTGACTATTTCACCATTGCTTCATCACACTAGACCTTAACTCCTCCTTCTCATTGTCTGCATTGGATTATAATGCCAAATTGACATCACACATAAACAGCAGCACTCTCTTTGACTAGCATTTGATCCTATAGAAAGCCAAAGCAGTACAAAGGAGGCCTTAGCCAAATGCTCCGCAGTAGCATCTTAACTGTTCTTTGATTCTGCTAGAGAACTTCATCTGCCAAAGGGAGCAATACTGATCAATAAGTGCTCAACAACTGCAACCTACCAGCCTGCTGCACTGGTTTCACTGTCTCCCTGGCACGGGGAGCTGAGGGGTTGCCAAAACTTGCTCAAGATCTCACTCGAACCTTGTGGAGGAATGGAATCTGTTTCCTTCTCCATTGGTTAACTGTGATCAAAAGATCAGTCTCATCTCGTTGCTCTTGCTGGCTTTAAATAATCTGTTAAAGGTTAAGATGTGAAAAACAAATCAGTAAATTACTTCCATTATACATTATTATTTCTCAGATATTAATTTAATTTATTAATTTAAAAGTAAATTTTGATCAATTAGTATCTCATATGGAGAAAGTAGAATTATCTGATGACAATTTCAATATTTCAATTACTGTATATATTATGTCTAGTGTGAGTGTTTATGATCAGGTGGGTTTTTTTATGCAAAAAATGGGGGGTACCACTATACACCAGTAATTTTGGGGGGTTAAAATCATTCATTTTTGGTGACCAGTTACGCTATACATGGATCGATATTTTCAGGGAGAGAGTAAAACACAGAACACTTCAGGAGTCACTATACATGAAGTCTGCTTATACACCAATATATATGCCGTGTATATTCATACCTGCCTGGAATGAATGCCAAGAAGAGATATTCTAATTAGTAGTGAATAAGCTAACATCTAAATGTTTCTTTATCTCAACCATACCAATTCTGAAGGCTGTCTTTGTGTCAGGCCAGGAAGTCTTTCTCCCCAGAATCCATCTTGCACACTTATAAATGGCATCTCAACTTCAATAACTTTCTCAGTCTGTCTTTTCTACAAATATATTTTTATTGCAACTGCTCTGATGAGCATTTTTTTTCTTTCTTTTTTTTTCTTTTTTCCCCCTTGGTACCTCAGTCACATGAATTTAAGTGTGCTACGAGATTGGCATTAAGTCCCATCCTTTACCATTGATATAGTTAAATGTAACCGTCTCTTCTATTCCAACAGTTGCTTTTCTTGCTCTTCCTACCTGTGGAACTCCTCCTATTTACTTGCTTCCCTGATAGCTACAATCTCCAAGAATTCAAATTCAACATCAATTGACATCTATCTTCTTGAATGCCCTTCATCTTTTATCCTTTTTCACTACCCACTGTATCCAGTCTTTTCTCTCACTGTAACCCCCTGTGCACTAGTGGTGGTCCTGCATTGCATTGGGTGAAATGATTTTAAAAAAAAAAAAAGCAATTTTTTTTTAAAACATCGAGTGAGTACAATCTGATGTAAGGGTTAACTAAACTATGTGTAAACTCTCAAACAAAAATATTGCTGTTGAATTTTATTAGGACTTACAGCCACATTAAATTGAAACACAGTCCCGTATGTTGACTGATTAAAACAACATTGATCCTAGATGGGTGATTGCTTGGGAATAGCAGGTGATTTGGATGTATAGCTGGTATAAGGGATAATGGCTTGGAATTGTTACTCGGAGAGCCAAGTTTCAATTACCATTGGATTGGTTAAATTCACTTATATTCATATCCTTTAGAAAGGTATGAATCCAGCTCTTCTCTCTCCTGCTATGGATTGGGCACCTCAACATAGTATAATGGTTAGCATACTTATCCCACTAGAATCATTACAATTGAGTTGTTAGTTCAGTTCTCACTGGGTGCCCCGTACATTCAGCCTTGTGTCACATCTAAGCCGTGCTTCAAAAATCATCTCTCTTCATATGGATTAAGACTTGTATTACTAAACCATTATAATCTCCCCACAAAAATTCTTGCAATCTAAAAAATAGTTTCTGGCTTTAAATAAATAGCAGTCACAGATTTGAAAATTCCAGTTATGTTATCTCAAAAATATCCTGTGTATTATATTCCTCATAATTCCACTACTTGTCAAACATATTTAAGAGAAAGCTCTTCTCAGTTATTTTTATGCTTTCACTTTAAATCTTATGAACTTGCACCAAATATGACATAATTGATCCAGGATTGTTTTTAAGTTCAGCTGGAGATGAAAATCTAGGTTTATTTAGCTGAAAAAAATGAATCGATCAATTTTATTAGTGAACACTTACAATTAAAAGATCAAGTTGTCTTGAAATAATTCTGTTTCTAATTTTAGTGCATTTAATAAAAAAAAGAAAAATATGTAAATTTTTTGTCCTGCTTAATTATATCCAATGTAGGTAAAAATTCAAATAAAAAATCTGTCCTCCTCAATCTATATAAACATTTGTCTACACTCTTGACCCTTAATTGCGCTGACTTATCTACAAAACTTATAGAAGTTATTACTCGCTTACTTATTCAAGTAATTAACAAAAATTATTAAAATTACTATTACTGAAAACAAATTTTACAGTAGATATAATATCCAATATACCTATTTAACATTTTGAGATGTAGCCTTTTGAAAATCATAAACTATAATAAAAAAAAATGTATTAATCAAAGAACGGAATTTTCTCCAAACAATTTGGTGTTAATATTTCAAAGAGGTTTACAGTTATGCTTTGAGATTCTATAAAATTAAATTGTTTTTAACATTTATTCAAATTTTAAGTTATATTTAAACATTAGAAAAAAGAATGCATATATTCACTTTAATCTTTTATATTACTAAATTATAAGTGTAATATATTGATACTTAAATCTTAGTAGTTTAATAAATACTATTCCAATGAAAGATTCAAACCACAAATAACTTATTACTTTCAACATTTATTTATTTATAAAGAGTTTGCTTGATTCTTGTATACATTATTTTGCTAGAATTTTAAACAAATGTATTTTGTTTTATCATCCATACACACACACACACACTAACATTACCAACTTATAAACACACACATTTAACAACCCATGATTTTCTTGTACATATATTTTCAAAAATTACCTATTATTTTAATACACTTGACATGTGCATTATAACTCACATATATATGTATAAACAAACAAGTGTTCTTATACATATATACACTCACATCTGAAATAAATGTCTATTGCTTTATTATATATGGCACGTATCTGACCAATGGAATCAAGTCCCAATCAACATTCTAGTATACTGCTTTTTTCTTCTTCTTCTCTTTTTTTTTTTTTTTTTTTTTTTCAGATTTTAAAGCAAATTTTAAGTTCATGCCTTATAAATAAATCTCTGAAGAAACTTAATATAGTTAGATTTTAGATTAGACACTTTACCTACCTGTTCTTTACTTATTCTATCTTGTCGGATTTCAATCTATATACCCAGCCCACTTTAAAATGTTTGAGTTTTATTAAAATTCTAAAAAAAAAAACTATTTAAAACAAAAGTTATCGATGATTCAATAATAAGAGTATCAAGAACAAAACCATCCTTTTGACACATTGAATTTTGGGGAGTTTTTTTTTTTTTTTTGGCAGGCACCTATGTTAAACTTTGCCAATTTTTCCTTTTTTTTTTTTTCCTTTTTTATATATTAGTCAATATTGAAATTATGAATAATTATAATTGTTTTTTTGTTTTTTTTTATTCATTTGCTTATTTCATATAAAATTCATTTTTAGAAAAAAAAGGTCTTTGTTTATTTAGGTTATTTGCAAAGTGATGTTTGAAACTGTCACAGATTTGAAAATAGCAGTTATGTTATCTCAAAAATATTCTGTGTATTATACTCCTCATAATTCCACTACTTGTCAAACATATTTTAGAGAAAGCTCTTCTCAGTTATTTTTATGCTTTCACTTTAAATCTTATGAACTTGCACCAAATATGACATAATTGATCCAGGATTGTTTTTAAGTTCAGCTGGAGATGAAAATCTAACATGGCTTGCTTTAAATTTTATATCTCCCTTTCTTGCTGTTTTCAATTATTTTAAACTGCATGCTGAAAAAGAGTAATTAATTTTTGCCTATGGTTGTATTTAGATAGATCCACCATCATTATCAGCTCATATTGAATTTCTCATTGTATTTAATCTTTAACATTCTGCATTATTCACTGATATTATCTCCTTCCTCAGTATATATAGAAAACTATCAAATGCAATAGCCTTCAAGGTCATTTTTGCTGTTGCCATAGGAGGATATAAAAACACAATTACAAAATTAAAACAAACTATCTCAGTGATCTGAATGAATTCCAAAGGTAATACAAGATTTTTTTTTCATGAACAAAGTTGTCTACAATTTAATTTTCAACATGATAATAGCAAAATTATGGTTTATTTTTGCTACATCTGTAAATACATTATATTTAAGAATCTCTACTGCTTGACCCCCAGGAATCTATCTAACCCAGTGGTTTCTAATTTTTTACTTTCTGCCCTATCTCAAAAACTAAAAAAAATGGAAATAGTTGACTATATCTGGAGATTTTTAGAGTTAATCACTTAAGACAATGCAACTTCATTCTTAGCCATAGATTTTTATTTTTACCAATTGAAATTCCAAATTACTCTCAAAAATATTCAAATTGCACTGAACATTCAGAATCTCAGATTTAAAGATCTGTTACAAAAGATTGAAACACACAGCTTTCAATTATTAAATTTATTTGGGTATAGTGTAAAAAATATTTATGCATTAAGTGGGATAGTGAAGCTGAGTTCAAATTCCACGCAAGTCTGTTGTATTCACTTTCATGCAAATTCCTTTTGGAAAGGCATGAGTTCTTGTTTTCACTCCATTCAAATTATGAGTTAAATAACTGGGACAACTAGGCTTTTTTAGACTTGGGTGGCAACCAGTCTAAGAGAAGGAAAACTCTGAATTCTTAACTATGTAGAAGTCAATGAGAAATCACTCCACTATCTTTGACAAGAATGCATGGAAATTCAGATTTTAAAAAAAAGAGCTTGTGGAGAGTCATAATCGTCTGAAGGAATACACCATTAAACTCTGTACACATGAATGGATATTCAGATGAAGGCTACTATCATTGTCAATGTTATGTCACTTTCTGCCTCTTCTATTCACACAAAGGCCAGAATGTGTAAGTGTTCAAGAGTTGTGATTATCAGGAAGGCTCAAATTCAGGTCTTCAAATTGAAGTTATTGTGAGTGATACATAGTGGATGACAGGTATTGTGAGTCAAATAACCGGATTTTTTTTTTTTTATTATTATTATTATTATTGTACCAACAAGGTTTGAATTCCAGTTGAATTCTTTCCCTTTACTTTTTACACATAAATACTCTTTGGAAAAGTATGAATCCATGTCTTCTCCCTCTAGCTATGGGTTAAATATCTGAACAGATTGGGTTCTATAGCTTTGGATGACAACCAGTCTACCACAGAAAGAAATGGCAACCTACTGTGGGAAAATCTTCTGCCTAGTCAGTCATGGATTGAAAGAGACATGATCCCCCAAGTAGGTATCACATATGGCACAACTGACTGATCTGGATAAAAGAGTTGAACAGCAAGACAGATTGGGTTCTATAGCCTTGGCTGAAAACCAGTTTACTGCAGAAAGAAATGGCAACCTATTGTGGGAAAATCTTTTGATTAATCAATCGTGTCTCTTTCAATACATGATCACTCAAGCGTGTATCATGTAGATCAATTAACTGACCAAGGTAACTGACTAAGGTACCGTTATGAGGAAACAAGTTATGCCTAGTCCTTGTCAAGAATGGTTTATTGCAATCTTCACAACAGATATAATAACTGGCTACTACAAGAACTAAAGGGCACCTAACATATCGACCTTAGAAAATATTCAGTAATATAATTTATTTTTGTAGAATTCTTCAGAACAACATTTGAAACAGTCCATCTGTTCAGTTCCAGTGCATGGACTCCAACAAAGGAATTGAACAAGAAATTTGTATCAAGAAGTTAAATGTGGTGAAAAATGTCAGTTGGCATCAACATATAATGAACCAAAAGCTCTATGGTGACTTGCCAAAGCTGACAATTATAGTTGCTGAAAGGAGAGAATTATTCAGTGGACATTGCTTGAGAAGAAATCATTCACAAAGACCTACTCGGTGATCTTGTAGGAGACCAGCACCTACCTTCATTAGCAAATTGATTTGAAGATACCAACTTATTGAAGAAACCACTGAAAAATGGCACATCCCAGTTAAGCTGCTACAATTTTTGCTGGATCACCAAATAAACATGAGGTCTGGCATTATCCTGATGGAAAGGAACACCTTTCCTCTTCACCAATTCTGGGTGGTTTTCTTGAATTGCTGCCTTTAATTCATCCAGTTGTGAGCAGTACTTTTCGGAATCAATTGATTGGTTATTTGACAGAAATTCATAGTATAGTATTCCTTTCTAATCCTACCAGATGCCCAGCATAATTTTCTAAAAATGACAACCTGCTTTTGGGGTGGTTAAAGTTGGCTCATGTCACTTATCTCAGGCTCTCTTTTGCTAAATATTGTTGTAAACAATCCATTTCTCATCACCCATCACAATTAGGGTGCATTTTTATTGTGTTTATATTTCAAATCACAGATAGAAATGCAATCCAAAAGATTCTTTTCACTCAGTTTATGAGGTACTCAAACATTGTAGTGATGTATCCAAGCATCAGTAAGTGCTCATGGATGGTGGATTTTGATAAATTTAATGTTTCTGCTAATTCCCACATTGTGTTATCTGTGTTATTCTCAATCAATGTCTTGATTTGGTTGTCATCTGTAGTGGGGTCAGGGCTGATTGAGTGTTCTTCATCAATAAGGCTACAATCACCAACTCTAAATTTAGCAAACAACTATCATACAGTTCTGTCAGCAAAAGCACCTTTACCATACACAAAATATATCGTTTTTATTGCTTTTGAGGGGTTTTGCATTTATAGTAATAAAAAAAACATTGAGTGTATAAAATTCACCTTGTAATCATCCGTTTTCATAGGGATGAAAAACTGACACAAAATAAGTAATTTTAAACTTTCTTTCTAGAGATATTTTGTTGTCTGCTCTAATTGGAAATGTAAATATATTATATCTCAATAAATTTGACATTTTCTAACATGTTGAAACATAAACAACAAAAGCTTGACATGAACTTTCCGCACAACACTATATATATATAAAAGTATAGAGTAGATATGAAGGGAATAAAATTCTGTATCCCAAAAAACACTATTCTTAAAAAAGAGCTCACTACAAAGTAGAGCAAATAATATTTATTTAGAATTTATAATATAAATATGTTGTAATAGCAGTACAAAAATAGCCATTATGTTTTGACACTGTGTTTTATCAAGTGAAGATACTGCTTTCAAGCTGAAAAGTTTTAAAAGGTTCAAAACTAGCCAAACTCCCTTAATCAGAGAGACATTGTTACATATGCAGTGGTGACCAATCAAAATACAAGTAACTTCTAATTTGAAGAACATATGAACAGACTCTAAAAACAATTTATTGGGGCATTAATGTTAATATTTGATTAAAAGAGTGATCAGAATAATTGATCAACTATTAGCTTCACTTTGCAATAAAAATTTTAATTTATTTTTAAAAAAATAAGAATATATATATATATATATATATATATTATTATTATTATTATTATTATTATTATTATTATTGTAAAGTTATACAAATAAGAAATGAGGGAAGGAGATATACATACACATATACAAATATATAGATATCCACATATGGACAAATATATAGACATGTTGGTGAAATATATATATATATATATATATAAATTTTCTTTTCAAAATTAATGTTTATTACCATCATTACTAACTATCTGATGAGACATTGTTCTTGCAATGTCAAAACAAGATGTACAATTTTGTAGTAGATTTTAGTTTGTACATGTTCTAAAGTATAATTTATAATATATATATAGTGAGCATTGAAGTCATCACCCAGTGGTAACAGTCTGCTTCATGCATGAATATTAGCCTGAAGATTGTAATTAAACATGAACCAGACTGTTGCCACTTGATGTTGACTTCAATGTTCCATTTTTATATTTATATAAGATATGATAAAATATAGTTTTTTAGATATGATATTGTTATGAATAAAAGTGCTCAATGTAAGATACAGAGCATATGTAAATGTAAAATTGGATACTGAAGTCAACACCTAAGTCAGTCTGTTTCATACTTGAGCACAATCTCCAGTTCATTATATATATATGTACACACACACACACACACTACCTGCCATACTTATTGGGTCACTCCAGTTTGTCTGTTTTCTTTTTTTAAATGATGTATTTCATACTATTCCAAGTGGATATTTCTAAATGTAAATAAAATGGTTCTTTTGTTATTATTATTTTGCAAAATTTTATAAGGCAGCCAGGAAACCTTTACTTTGGCCAGCCAATAAGAAGAGACTAGCATAGGGAAGAGAGCACAAAAACTGGACACCAGAACAAGTCATTTGATGCACATGTTATTGTGAAGTATTAACAAAAGAACCATTCTATTTTCATTTAGAATTATCCACTTGGCAATAAACACTAAAAATAGTATGAAATACATCATTTTTTAAAAAGAACTGGGGTGGCCTAATAATTATGGCCGGTAGTGTGTGTGTGTGTGTGTATATATATATATATATATATATATATATATATATATATATAGGTCTTAGTTGACTATTCAGTGTTCTTTCATAAAAGCTATTCATATAAAAATTCAGTGTGACTTGATTGATGATGATGGTGGGTTTATCAAACTATGATTGTATACTTTACAGGCAAAAGCTGTTGTTTTTTGTTTTTTTTTCCTTTTAAAATCTTGAGACTTTGTGTATTGATAAATCTTTATACCACACAATATATATATATATATATATAGTAAAAATGTACAACAAAGCAGAAAGTTTTCTTGTGATGTGTTTCGTCCGTTAAGATTTTATCAGAGTAAATTTATATTAGATCTGACTACACATGAACATGCAATGCTGAGAATTTTTTATTTTTTATGATAAATTTTCTGTCTGAAATGGTGAAATATTGTTAGTCCAGGTGCAAATTTACTGTAGATGACTTTGCAAGCAAGGCATTCACTAGACATTTATGTTGTAGGTAATTTTTTTCTACTTTGGTTAGAGAAGCATTTTTTATATCAAGATTGTGGTCAGTTTCATTGAGGTGGGCACTGTTATCACAGTGTGTGATATCTACTAACGAAAGTGGTGAAAAGAAAAAGAATTTAAATGGAACTGGTTAGATTTTTTTTTTTTTAAATCTTAACTAAAATTCCCAGCATCCCTTGTTGATGCGCACATGTAGTTGCACCAACGTAACAAATTTAGTCCAAAGAAGCTGTAAAGGATGAAACACATCATGAGAAACCTTTTTCCGCTTTGTCATATATTTTTCCTTCAATATTGTTCCAGACAGATTAGGGCCTTGAATGAGTTCTTGTTGATTTTTCATGAAAAGTAATGTTTTATTTTTGAAAATTCATTACAAACATGTCACTGTAAATATTGTCCATCACTAGCCACTACTTTTCCCCATCTTTCTGGCAGCATTTAAATTTCACGCCAAAAAAGACACGTCTTTTTTTTTTTTGGTATCTTCATAAGGATGAAAGTGCTGCTCAGCCAGGCCATGTTCCATTGATCAGAACACGTAATAATCAAACAAAGCAATGTCTGGTGAATACAACAGGTAGAGTAGGATGTCCCATTTAAATGTTTCCAAGTAGGTTTTCACCTTTTTTGCAACATGTGGCCTAGCATTGTCATGCTGATTAATCAATTTGTTTTGTCTCATCTCATATAGCAGTCATTTTTTTCTTCAATGCTCAGCTCAAACACATCAATTGTAGTCAATAGTGATCTCTCATGCTGGTTTTAGTCAGTTTGAACAACTCATAATAAACTACACCCAGCTAATCCCACCAAATGCGGAGCAGAAGCTTCGAACTATGGATATTCAGTTTGTCGCCAATGTTGACGCTTGACGGGGCTTACTCCATAATCTTCTACACTTAGATTAAATGTAGTGAGTCTACTACTTTTCCTTACCAGTCATGATATGATGCAAAAAAAACTTTCCTTTTTTGTCTTTAAATTAGCTATTCACACGTGACAAGACACCGTTCAACTTCTCTCGGCTTCAACTCGTATAGCACCCAATGTCCTTGCTTTTGAATCCTTGAAACATTTCAAAATTGTTGTGTGATAAACTCTTAGTGATTCTGCAAGTTCAGCTTGCATCTGACATGAGTCTTTAGGATTTAGCCTCCTATTCTTTGTCTCAAAACTTTTTCAGTGTGCCAGAGCATTCTTTATCTTCATCATCAAAATCATTATTTTTGAAGTATCTAAACCAATCTCTGCAGATTGTTTCTAACAGAGCATGGTTTGCTGTAAGTCTCAAAAAGAATTCTGTGTGCTTCAGCTGCAGACTTCTTTTGAATAAAATAGTACAGTAAAATTCTCTGCAAATACACTTTTTTTGGCATGAAATCTGACATGTTTAATGCTATGAAAAACAGCTGTTTACATTTCAGCAAATTGACATACAATGAATTTCAAGCTTGCTTATAGAACTTCCTTATAGATGTGTTACTATCTGAAATTCTGGGAACATCACCTGTTGGAAAAAAGCAAAAATTTATTCAAGGTCTTAATATAAAAATATATATTATATTATTTTGTGTGTGTGTGTGTGTGTATATATATATATATATATATATATATATATATATATATATACACACACACACACAGACTATATGAAATCTGTTTAAATTTTTTACTAAAATTTAGAGTGGAACCTATTTTAAGTTCTTATTTAAAATTTTAAGTATTTTAATATTCGTAGTTTCGAGAATGTTTAATTTCTATTTAAGGTTCTTTTCATTTTCTAAGTGATGTTAATATTTTTAGTTTTATACTCATTGGTAAGTACTGACAAGAATTGATTCAAGAAATTTTAATAATCTTTGAATAATACATCTTAGTTTTTATTTTCGTGTGATATTTCCATAAGATTCTTATTATTTTGCTAAGAACTTACACTTATCTTAATAGAGTTGAAAAATGATTATTTTCTCTTTTGTTTTTTTTTTATTGTTTTTTTTTTCTGAAATTAATTGAACTTTTTACCAATTCCAGATCCAAGACTTAGAAGAAGCTGAACTTCGCAATGCTCGCAAACTGGCTGAGCTCCAAGAAGATGAAAATGATCTCCGTGAGAGTCTCCGTTCTAAGGAGAACTATTCCAATGATGCTGAGCTGTCCAAGAAGTTAGAGAAGATGACTGAACTGGAAAGACATAATGAGTTGTTGAAAGCCCGGATCAGTGAACTTGAAGAAGCTGAGGTCCTCCTGAGAGAACATTGGAAACAGATTGTTGATTCAGAATCAAACAAGACTGAATGCCTTCAGGAGAAAATCAAGATGCTGGAATCACTCAATAAAGAACTCCAGAGCAAACTACAGGATGAAGAGGAGAGGTTTGCTACTGGAGTGTCCCTTGCTTCAGAACTGTCCCTCAGCCAGAACCTTTCAGACTCTGAAGAATCCCGTGCGATATCTGAGGTGGAATCAAAGCTGAAAGAGATGGAAAACCGCTTGTACAATGTCACAGAGTCAAAAAATGCAAAGATTGAAACATTGGAAGATCGTGTGGAGAGGCTTCAGCAAAACGAGCAGAAGCTGAGCGAGTCTATCTTTGAAATGGAGCAGAGAGAGAAGCAGTTGCTGGCCAAGCTGAAACTCTGTGAGCATGGTGATTTCACCATTGAGAAGATGCTGAGCTATGAGGACCACATAAAAGAACTTAGCCATTCGCAAGAGAATCTGCTGAATGCATTTGACACATTGGCGGATCCCGAGAGTCAATCTCAGCAGATCATTAGCGCTCTCAAAGCAGAGCTGATAAACTGTCACCGAAAGAGTGATGAGCTCTGCTTCAAGGAGAGACAGATTAACGAACAGTTGGAGAATGAGAATAATAAAATGAAATGTTGCCTTGAGCAATCGGAGGCAAAAGAGGAGGAGCTGATTATCAAGATCCAATCACTGGAAGATGAGAACAAAACATTGAAGGGCTTGCTGGAAGAAGCCCCTGAACCTTCGCAGAACAAGCAAGAGGTTACTACTTCTTCTTTGTTTATCCGTATTCAGGAACTTGAAGCCAAGAACCAAGAACTTCGGTTAAAGGTTGATGACTCTCAGAATGTTCCACGTGCAAAGAGCAGCAGTTCATCAATTTCATTAAATTACGAGCGACTGTGCGAATTGGAAAAAGAGAACTCAGAACTCTTGGCTGAGGTAAACAAACTGCGTGATATCGAATCCCAGCAAAAGGTGACTAGTGAAAAGATACGGCTTTTGGAAGTAAATGAAGAGAAATTAATGGAAAAGGTGGTGGAACTCGAGGACAGTTGTGAAACTCAAAAAGAAGAGCTCCAGAAATTGCGAAAAGACAGGAATGATAGCAGCACGGACCTAATGGCAAAGCTTCATGTAAGTGAGATGCAACTGGAAGAAGAACAGAAAAGAGTTGCTGAGCTGCAGAAGCTGGAGGCTGAAGCCCGGGAGAGGTTAACTGCTGAGGAAGAAGTTAACAGTGACCTTCAAAAACAACTCGAGTCATTACGTACAAAACTGGAAGAGGTGAAACAGACTTATGCCGACCATGAATCTTCCAAGGAGAAACTAGAACAAGAACTTGTAACAGTAAAGCACGAGAAAGAACTTCTTGCCAAAAAGCTTCAGCTCTTTAATGAGAGCCATATAATTCCAGACCAAACCATCAAAGACCGTCACGAAAGCTCAACAGAATTCGAACATTCCTCAAGTTCATCAGACATTTCACTGCCCCTCCCAAGTTCAGAAAATAAATATTTAATACTAATTGATAGACTGGAATCCTGCTTGAAAGATATTGGCTGCTACGAGAATTCTGACCAATGGCTTACCAATGAAACTGGTGAAATTCTTTTCTCACCCAAAAAGTTCCTCTCGAAGAGCAAATTAGATGACTCTTTGGCGGATCCAATATTTGAGGAACTTTTGCAGATGTCACAGAAAGAATTAGCCATGTTGATCCAAGCATTACAGAAAGAAATGCAAAAGAAATGTGAAAAACTCAAAGACTTTGAGAAAGAATTTATGAATTTCTCCAAAGGAATCAGACATGGTACTATCATATATAGAGATGAAGAGGTCCAGAAAACTGTTTATACAGAAACCAGAACATTCCATAAAGCATCAAGCAATCAGGTAAGTACCATTAATCAATTCTTGTGGTAATAAACCAATCACAGTTGACTTTCATGAGAATAAAAAAAACTTCAAATGACATATGATTTTCTCATGTGCGTGTATAAATTATCTCATTTGTAGATTATCTTGTGTGTGTGTGTATTTTGTATATTTCATTATCTTGTGTATGTATATTATTTTGTGTGTGCGTATATGTCATTGTTTGTGTGGGCACACCTACATGTCATTATCTCATGTGTGCATGGATATGTCATTATCTCATGTGTGTGTGTCTCATTATCTCATGTGTGTGTGTCTCATTATCTTTGTGTGTGTCTCATTATCTTTGTGTGTGTCTCATTATCTTTGTGTGTGTGTGTCTCATTATCTTTGTGTGTGTGTGTCTCATTATCTTTGTGTGTGTGTGTCTCATTATCTTTGTGTGTGTGTGTCTCATTATCTTTGTGTGTGTGTGTCTCATTATCTTTGTGTGTGTGTGTCTCATTATCTTTGTGTGTGTGTGTCTCATTATCTTTGTGTGTGTGTGTCTCATTATCTTTGTGTGTGTGTGTCTCATTATCTTTGTGTGTGTCTCATTATCTTTGTGTGTGTGTGTCTCATTATCTTTGTGTGTGTCTCTCATTATCTTTGTGTGTCTCTCATTATCTTTGTGTGTCTCTCATTATCTTTGTGTGTGTGTGTCTCTCTCTCATTATCTTTGTGTGTGTGTGTCTCCCTCTCATTATCTTTGTGTGTGTGTCTCATCATGTGTGTGTGTGTCTCATGTGTGTCTCATCATCTTTTTTGTGTGTGAGCATCATTATCTCATGTGGGTGTGTGTGCATATTTCTTCTCCTTTGTGTGTGCATATTTCATTATCTCCTCTCGTGTGTGTGTGTGTATATATATATATATATATATATATATATATATATATATAGGCTGCAAAGGATAGATAGTCTAAATTAATCAAAAATGAAAATACTGACATCCCATTATTTTAACAAATATATTTACCAAAATGACACAAAAATATCTTTAAATACTAAAGTGTAAATTTATTCATTAAAATCTCTATTGGCTTCAACCATGACCTTGTAGACAACTTTGGGATCTTCTGCAACTCTTCTAGTCGCTCTCCTTGTTGAAGTTGGTGAATTTTGCCATAATCTTTACCTTCAGTTCATCTTTAGAGCTACAAGTGGTTTTGTTGGTCTCTTGCTCAACGGCACTCTACACATAATAATCAATGAGATTGCAGGCTAGGAAGTTAGGTGACCAGATGTAAAGGATGTTGTGGTTGCAGAAATTGTTTGACAGCCAAGGTTTGAGGGCCTCACCAACAACTTCAGGAAATTTTTTTTTTTTCTTCAGATCAATCAGAGCGAGTTTCTGAACTGCCATACCTATGCAATCATCATTAGACTCATCCAACTCTTTCTGAATCTGTTGCACTTTTCTCAGATTGACAACCAAACAATCTGGAATGTTCATATTAGAGCCTCTGGCACAAATGCCAAGCAGTACAGCATGCTGTTTCCAAATTTCTAGTCAAGTAAATTGTGTTATAGTGCTTTTTTTTCTCACAGGTGATGCCCAACTGACTCTACAAAACTGCAGGTTCCTGGGTAGGACAATAAACTGCATCCAGCAGTAAGGCCTACGATTGAGGGGTTGTGATGAGCATGGAACCACCGCTTATTTGCTGTTGTTCCCAGACCCACCTTGACTCAGGGTTGTAGCACCTGTTAGGGTCCCAGCTATGAGCAAATAGTTAACTGGGGTCAAAACACTATGAAAGTATAAAAATAAACTTTTATAGTAAAAATTCCAAGAAAATGTTTTTGAAGGAAAATAAAATATTACCAGCAATACATCTGACTCTCAATAAAAACCACTTTACAAAAATACAACAAAGAAAGTTTATCTACAAACTTATTTCTTAAAAAGCACTCTCACACACACACACATTATATATATATATATATATATATATATATATATATAAATTTATTGTAAAAATCTTGTTGGCATTAAATAACCCATTGAGAGTGATATGCCCTAAACCAAACCAAACTAACAACGCACATGCACAAAATTAAAATATAAACTGGTGACAATTTATCCAGTGCACTCTTTATTTTTTTATCATGTGTGTGTTTCATAATCTCATTGTCAAAATAAAACTTCATAATGATGGTAATTTTTATATAATTTTGGACTCTGCTCTTTGAAGATCACAAATGATACAATAAACTTAGGCAATTTTCCTTTTTTTGTTTTTTTATCTTAAATAAATTTCCTCAAACTTCTCTTTCCAAAAAGATATATTCTTCATAAAATGTATTTTGTTGGGTTTCAGGTTCCCACAAATGAGCGCACTACCCCTGCTGGTGAGGAAGAGACCCCCGCAAAAACATGCAAAGAGGAGAAACTGAAAACTGAGCCCCAACAGAAACTCCCCCAGCAGAAACAGCAACATGAGCCCAAAGATGAAATGATGACAGATACAAAGATGACGAATTATGTGCAAATGCCTCGCACAGAGTATGAAGCGTGGCAGGCAAAGGTGGCAATACTCACGGACATTGAGGCCAATTTGCCCGATGTCATGGAATCTGCTTCCCAGCTTGAACTCCTGCTTGAAATTCTTCAGGAAAGAAAGGTTTGTATTATTTGGAAAGTCATCCTGTATATGATGAAGCTTACAGCCATATCATGTTAAAACACCGGTTCCCATATGATCACCAAAGTTAAGCAATGTCGAGCCTGGTCACTACCTAAGTGAGTGACTACTTGAGAATACCAGGCACTGTAAGTTTAGATGAGCAGATGGTGTGGTGGATAACAGCTCAGAATTTTTTATCAAAAAGCTGAGTTCAAATTCCAGTTTGGTTTGTTATATTCACTTATGTCCAAAATACCCATGGGGAAAATATGAATCCATTTCTCTCTCCAGCTATGGGTTAATTATTTTTTTTGTTTTTTTCTAATAATTGTTTCACCTCAAGAAAGCCAGTACTACCACTGGTGCACAGGGGGTTACATGAGAGGAGAGCGAAAGAAAAATAAAAAGAACAATAAGGTGCTGGTGGGGGGTTCGGTGAAACGATAAAAGAAAGATGGGAATCAAGGAGATAAAAGATGGCAATTGACGTTGCACTTAAGCTCTTGGAGATTGTATCTATCATGGGAAGCAAGTATATAGAAAGGAGACTTGTATAACTAAATTATCATTATATCCAAAGATTTCTGACAATCTAAAAACTATTTTCTGGCTTTAAAAAGTTCATTGAAAATTTCACATCAAATGGAGATACTGGAGGTTAGCTGCGAATATTCAATAAGCAGTCCTGGACCAACTAGCAGGCTACTCAGAGGGTGTATGTGGGGTATGCCCTGGTCAGGTGTGCTTCCTAGAAATGCATACAGATGCCCGTTGTAAAAGGTAGTCTCAGGTGAGTGTTTGGCGCCTTGTAACCAAACTCAAACCTCGGTTGAATGGGGTCTGTTGACCTTGGTCAGTGACTCACATAGTGCTGATCACGAATAAATAGCATTTGGACGCTAGTGGAGAAGACAACTCTGTGGGTCTAGAGGAGTAAACCTCGATAAACTATCCTGCTATTCCTTTTGGTAGCAGTAGTTTATGTGGCACCCAACGTAAGAGTGGTAGCGGCGGTTCAGAGAACAGCATGGTTGTGTGGATGACCATCTACTTGACAACGGACAAGCACATCGCTCCAGTTAGCGGCGAACCATGGTGAGATGGTGACTCGACAAATACCCGTCCCTTTGGAGGGGTTGGCGTTAGGAAGGGCATCCAGCCGTGAAAATTTATCTCAATTTCATATGTCATGTCAAATCCAAAATCAAATGGGCCAAATTTTATTGAAAAAGGTATCAAAAAGCTGCCTGATAACAAGTCATTGCAAATAATGGTGTACAGTGTGCGATGGATAAAGTGTCTAAATTACACAAAAATGAAAATACCACTGCTGTCTCATTTTAACAGATATATTTAACAAAATTACACAAAAATATCTGTAAATGCTAAAGTGTAAATTTATTGATTAAAATTACTATTGCCAGCCAGCGATTAACTTCAGTCAGATGCAATTCTGGCATTGTTTGACTCTCTGCCTTTGAGTAGAGACTAACCCAGTTGAGGTTCTGCTGAAGGGTAGAATCTCAGCTGAGGAAAATTAGACATGCAATTTTGGGCCAAGCTATATGGCTCGGATCACTCACATTTAAAAGGCCTCGTGCCACATTTTGTCTCAAGTGGGGAAGCAACTAAATACTTACTATTGGCTTTAATCACGGCCCAAGGTGACTTTGGAATCTCCTGCACCTGCAACACTTCTGAACAGTCTCCTTGATTAAGTTGGTGAATCCTTGCCTTCAACTTTGGTGTTACAAAGTGTTTTGTTGGTCTCTTCTTCAACTGTACCCCACACACATAATAATCAAGGGGTTTGCTGTCTGAAGAGTTAGGTGGCCTGATGTAAGGGGTGATGTGGTTGCAGAAGTTGTCTGACAGTCATGAATGGGTTCTCCTGCTAGTGTGACATGGTGCAGTGTCCTGTTGCCAGGCATAGGGTCTTCCAGAAGCCACCCTCTTGACCCAGGGTAGTACTACATCCTCAAGATCCTAATGTAGGCCTCTAATGTTGTGTCTGAGGCTCTGTGAGAAGATGAATGGAGGTATAACATCACCATCACTAGTGATCATTCCAAACACCTTCGTAATCACTATTAGATTCGTCCAACTCTTCCCCAATCCACTGTACTGTCCTCAGATTGACATCCAATCACTCTGAAATGTTTATATTGGTGTTTCCAGTGCGAATGGCAACCAGTACAGCATGCCATTTCCAAATTTTCCGTTAGTGGACATTGAACTCAACACCCACAGGTGACAGTTGGTTTAATACTAAACACAATTGTCAGGCCTTGTGTGTTGCATTTTTCTCCAACTATTTATGCAAGGTTCAAGGGGTAAATTGTCCCCATTGTATTGTTTTCATTTTGCACACGCGTGTTGTATGTTTTTGAATTCGTCTACTGCGCAGTATACTTAAAAGAAAGAAATTTCAATCATTTCAATTTTTTTTTTTATTTATTTTAATGTATGTTCATGTTGTGGTACTTGGGATTATTTTTTACTAAATCACAAAGAATTTTGAAGATACATATTGTGTGTGTACACCCAAGTATAAAATAAAAGAAAATAGAGTACATGAATTTTTTAAAAATTTTTTAAATAAAAATAAATAAAATTAAAAAATAATGTACATGAATAAAAAATAAAATAAAGTACATGAATAAAAAACAATTAACAAAAATAAAGTACATGAACTTTAAAAATACCAAGTTCATTTGATAAAATCATTTACAGATATTCTGGTTTGTATTCTGTATTTATCAAAATTGAAGGTCCTTGCTCACAATGATGTGTCAAATAAACAGTATTTTTGCAATTAACCTTTCTGCAAAATAGTTTGTTTTTTTTTATCTTGGGTAAGTGGAATAATTAATAGAAGTAGAAAAAATTGCCTGTTATGTGATTTCAACTTTTGCTAGTTTCATTATCCATCCTTCCATTGCATTTTTTAAATTTTTATACTTCTTATTTTGCCCCACCTCCAGAATGTACTTTGCAGTGATGACAAAGCTGGGATTTCGAATGAAGAACTTCTGTATTATGCCAAATTATTTCAGGTTTGTTTCCTTTTTTTATCATTCTCTACTTTTTATCTATCATTCATTTTTTTTTTGTGACAAGGGATTACACTTTTTTTTTTTTTTTTTTAGATGAATTCTATGAATGGGAATTTCTAAAGTATTTATTGCTTTTGAACTTGCAACCAGTCTATCATAGAAAAAAATGGTAACCTACTGTGAGAAAATCTTTTGTCTAGTCAGTAATAAATAGAGACATGATTGCCCAAGCATGTGTCACATATGGCACTCAACTCTGTGTATATATATATATATATATATATATATATATATATATATATATATATATATATATATATATATATATATATATAAAGCAAATCAATAAATAATTATCCAAATGTTGGAGAATTTTTGTCTTTATTTTCAACTGAAATTAAAGCAAAAATACAACATTTAGAACGGCTCATGATTAAACATAATAGACATTCATTGTCTCTTATATTTAACAGCATATGTTTAGAAAATTACTTGCTGCCTCGATACACTAAATATATATACACACACACACACAAACGGTGACAATAAAGTCACTATATAATTACATACAACAACAATTAAGACAAACCAATTATTCAACAGTCCAGAAATTATCAGTAATTAATTTACCAGAATTATTTTAATAATTAATTTCTGGACTGTTGGATAATTGCTTTGTCTTAATGTAAGTAACTGTGCTGTGACTTTATTGCCACACTATATATATGTATATATATATATAATCATTGTTTAATGTCAGGGCCAGGTTTTCTTGGTGAGTCTGAAATTGAACCATCATGAAAATATTAGAGTGAGTTTTACAGCTGTATGCTCTTACTAACATCAACCAGTTTAGGAGACTGGAAACTCATTGTTTTTATCGAAACACCATCTCTAGGAAGATTACCTACTAACGTTAGAAAGTACAGATGTAGTTTATTGTCATACCCAGAACACACACACACATGCACAAATGTATAACTCTATACCTAAAGTGCGACATGGAGTTTCATGCAGTATAATATACAACTGATGATAGCGTAGGATAATATGCGTATTTATTAATATATACTTAATACCACTGTTGTATTACATTGTGCAATGCCTGATAAATATTTATATATCGGTGTGTCCCTGCATGTATGGTCACACTTAGTCATAAGAATGAAAGAACAGAAATTATGACTAAGTGTAACCATACTAAAATATACTTATTAGAATCATACAGCCATGGATGAAAACGTGATAACTTCTAATTTTGAAAATTGCATATCCATAAAAAATCCTCATTACATGAGCGTTCTTAAAAAATGGTAAAATTAGTTATTGTAAATCACCTGAAGACACCAGATAGTAGAAAACTGAGTTGCATAATATAACTCGTTTACAAATGAAAAATATTCAGAAGTTCTGCAATGTAATCGTATTGAACACTTTTTAATGCAACTGTGTACTGGTCTAATTCAATTATGACCAAAAACTAAATAATTAAATAATGATATATATATATATATATATATATATATATATATAGTATATTTTGGCAATAGTCTCTCTTTTATGCAGGTTTCATTAAAAGGCATCATGGTTCAGTGTTTTATGTAATTCTTTATGTGAACTTATGATTATTTTATTTCAAGGGTATAAATTGACTGGATATGGTAACAAATGTGTTGTTTCTAAATTTTTTAGATTTCTATATATACCAATTCCTAAATTCAAAACCATTCAATAAATCTGGATTTACTAGCAATAGGAATATTATTTTATTTAAACTTGAGTAATATAATTACCTTGTATAGATGATTGAGTTGATGGATCTTAAGAGTATGGTAATGATGTTTTCCTGGAGTGGCGATGACATCTGATGTTTAATGCAAGCTGGGTAATGGGTATTGACTGGCTTGTATGAGATTCGCAAGCATTAGATCTTAAAAACAAGTTTTAAAACTTATTGAAAAATAATAACAAGCTCATGAAAATGTAAAAACATGCACTAAAATCCATAGACAGCTTTATTTAGTTCATTTGGTAATTATGAGCAAGACATCTCAGGTACTTGACAGTATCCATGTTTTCAAATCTAAGAACAGTTTCATATATTCTTCTGTCTGCATCTCTATACTTTTTTTAGTTTTTGTGGTGCTTCATGACCAGCCAGTAACTTTTCATAATATGCATCTCTATCTTTTTGTACTTTATGCAGGCCATCAATTAATTTCCATATGGTGGAATGTTGCATATAAAATAACATTTATAAATTAAAAAAATTGTTTTGGCGCCAGAACAGTCATCGCCAAATAGGTTGCGCCAAATCAGCTGTGCCACACCAAAACATACCCTACCCCGAGCACTCTTTAAAAAAAGTAGACACTATGTACAGTGGACTGTTAACCCGTTTGTTTGTACTACACCTAAGTTATATATACATACATACTCACACTGTTTGCTTCAAAAGTAACAGCTCTCTTTTTTTTTTTTTCCCTAAATATCTTGCTCTTTTCTTCTCTCTCTTTCATAAGTTAAACTGTGTTTATATGAAATACAGTAATTTTTATATTTTTATTTTTTATTTTTTCAGACTCTAAATAAAAGTCTGAATGGCAAATCAGCACACGAAGGGACAGGCAAGTTTTCTCGCTTTGATTTATGTTTTTTTAATGTGATGTTTTTTTTTCTATTCCCAAATTTACTAATTTGATTAGGATTTATACCACAAGGACTTTCGTTTTGTATTTTCCTTTTTCATTTATCTTCCGGCAATTCTTAATGCATTGTTCTGTGCACAAACTAAACATAACAGCAAATAGTCCTTCATATTCTGCTATAATGAAATCAATTTAATGTTGGAACTGCTTTCTTACAAAGCAAACAGCATATCTACAATCTGTTTTCAGTGTATAACTTCTCCTGTCAGCTGGGTCTATAGAATACTCCAAACGTACTTCTGTAAGACTTCCCCTCTCTCCAATTAGGCCACCTGTTTGCCATGGGTAGTGACCCACAATACCTGAGGACAGTATCCTGGTAGTTGAAGACTTCAGGTGTTAGAATACTCCCGAATTCCAACATGTTACTTTGGCTCTTACTTGGGCTAGACAGGTGGTTAGAGAGGCCCGATCTTATAAATCAGCTAGTCATGTCAAGCTTTAATATCAATCCACTTCACCAAAAACACAGACAAAAAAAATAAAGAAAAAACATACACACCAACCAAATTCGATCAAATTGTTACTAGAAGGCATTGACAAGGGTCAGTCAGTTTATAACTAAAATGTATCATCAAAAGTTAAAACTTATATTTAACCTCACAGAGGTAGAGGAATGAAAGAAATTATGGATGGCTGTATATAAATACTAAACCTGAGGATACCATTTTTGTATTTTAAGATGTTTGGGTGAATGGGATTACCCCCCAACTGTCTCACATGCTAAGCCCTCCAAGAAAGGTGGGGAGAACAGATGAATAAAAAAATATGTTATGGCAACAAAGAAAATGAAAAGACCCATTTCTGAATCAAGTTCTGATAATGAATTGGAATCTCGTGATCACTTCCTACAATTGGAGTCACTTGAAGAAACTCCTAGTACAAAATTATTACTATTCATAACTGATAAAACAATATACTCCTAAATTACTTTTATATCTTTTAAAAACACATTAAATAATAGAATAATAATATAAGTAGGAAAAAAAATGAATGCAGATAAATCCTCAAATGGACAGCATTTAATAACTTAAAATATCAAAACTTATCCACAGCAAAGTTTAAACATGTCTAAAGGCATAATCAGAAGTCCAGACCTGGCAGTTTATCCATTTCTTCTCTCTCTGGCTATGGGTTAAATAGCAGGACAGATTGGGTTCTATAGACTTGGTTGGCAACCAGTCTACCACAGAAATTAAATCTTCTGCCCAGTCAGTCATGTCTCTTTTGAGACATGATCACCCAAACCTATATCACATATGGCACTTAACTGACTGATACTTTAAGAACTTGGTCATATTTTTTACGATGCAACAGGTACACACACACACCCACAAGTAGGTAACTTGAAAAAAAAATTATGTCTCTGTACTAAGACTGAGAAAATGTAATAATAAAACATGAGAACTAAAGTTATTTCTTAGTTACACAGTCTAATATTCCATTATCAAGAGACATTACTTGATACTAATAAGTAAACATGCTTCATATTACCATAACAATGATATCTCATTAGTAAGTAGGGATGATCTGGTTATTAATACTTTTTATTTTTGTTTTGTGCTAGTGTTTTTTGGATAGTTTTAATTTTAGAGATTTTAGAATATAGCACATTCTTAGGACAAAAGAATTAATTTTAAAAAATAAAAATCTTAGATTACTTATGCAAAAATTATGACCCATGCAATTGCAAAATGACTTAAATATGGGTAGGGGGATGTCATTCTTTTGACAGTACAGGTCATAGCCTGATTCAGGTTAATGATATTGTCAGGAAAACACAAGAACAAAAGATTAGTGAAGAAAAGGCTTAGTCACACGAAGGTCATGGGTTAATAATGCAATAATAGCGAATACCATAGTTCAGTGTAGTAATGCATGCAAACTCAACACTACGACTTGTGACGCACTTTGCAGCCCTTGTTCCTATGAGCAAACGTCCTACTCATGGTAAATGAATGAGTCCATGTTCACCAATTAGTATAGAGAAAGTTGGTCATCTTTCTACACAGGCTTACAGCCATATCACATTGAATACACTAGTTCTCGCTCGATCACCGAAGTTAAGCAATGTTTAACCTGGTCAGTACTTAGATGGATGACCACTTGGGAATGCTAAGTGCTGTAAGCGTTTAGTGACGGATGTGCATTGTGGTGCAGTGGATATCAACTCAGAAAGAGAAATCAGTGAGCCTAGTTCGAATTCAGTTGAATACTCTGCATTCACTTAAGCACTGGTACCCTTGGGAAAATTATTAATCCGTCCCTTCCCTCCAGTTATGGGTAAAATAACAGGGTAGGACTTGGGGACCCTGTCCTTAAAAACAATTCCCAATGAATCTTGATACTAGAAAAAGAAAAAAGTATTACTAGACACAAAAACTTATATAAAAAACAATAAACTATTGAAAAAAAAAAGGTATTACCAGCAATAAATAAATAAAATTTAGTTGGCAGTAAATGACCCACCAAGGTTGCTATGCCATAAAACAAAATCAACCAACAAACCAACTTTCTAAACAACAGGCTTCTTTTGATATTCTTACATTTAATGATTTAAAAAGCAGAATTTTTCTTATGTTATTTACACTATTTTTCGCGTCTCGGCCTTTTTGGCCAGAAGGCTATATGATCAGCTCAGGCCCAATCATTGTGTATGCAGGAACTGTGTAATATTTGACTTGTGATCTGAGCATACACACGCAAGTACTCTGTGGTAAAAACCAAAATCAGTGGTGGAGGCTTGGTAAATACCTTATTTACACTAATTTTATCCAGACTATTAGCCTCATCCTTATTGTTATCACATTTTGGCCTCTGACCTTCGTCAGTTGTATGCCAATCCAGGTAACCTATAGGGCATTTCAAGCTGAACTCTTTATTTAATCTACAGGGGCTAGGCTGTTCTCATTCCACTGCTCAGTTAATGCTTGCCTAGTTTCCATTGCCAATACAAATTCTAGATTATTTGTGCAGAAAATATAACCAATGCAATTATTTGCATATTTGTGTTGCGTATATGGATTGGAATCCAAAAAGATGATAGAATAAAGAAAAAGAACAAATAGGAAACGTATCTCAATATAATATGTTTTACTTTTATTAAAGCTTCTTCGGAGATTGAGAGAAAAATAAAAAACAAAGAGACAAGCGTTTATTTTAATGTAAATTGCACAGGTAAAGTGGTTGAAAAATAAAGCCAATAAGACTGTTTTATTTTTATTTTTTATGTTAATATATATTACTTCTATAAAGAAGATTTTTAAAAGAATTTACAAATCTATAATGTTCATATTAATGATTTACTTTTATTTGCTTTTTTCAGGTGCTGAAATCAGTGACGAAGTTCTACATGAATCCGAGGAGCAATCCGTAGCTAAGGAGGAGGTGAATGTGCCGGTAAGCAATTCAATTTAGCACTAATATAATCATATTCTTTATTGACACTAGACTAACAAACGATTTTAATGATTTATCCTCAAAGTGGCCGCTTAGCAGCTACATCATGTTGAAACACCAGTTCCTGTACAATCACAAAAGTTAATGTCAGGCCTGGTCAGTGCCCAAATGGGTAACCACTTGGGAATATCAGGTGCTGTCAACTTGAATGAGCAGTTGGTACAATGGATAATGGTTGTGAGCCAAAACTGTTTATAAAAATTTCATTTTATAACTTGGTTATTAGTGTAGTAAATCACGACAATGCCAGACCGCACACATCTTTGCAGACATGGTTGAAGTTACTAAAGCTTGGCTGAAAAGCTTTATTGCAAACTCTACATTCTTCTGACCTTGTGCCTTCAGTTTTTCACTAGTTTTGTTCAGAAAAAGACACAGGTTCGTTTACAAAAAACAGTTATACCCTTTAAAAATAGGTGAAAAAGAACTTCAAGAAAGTAAAAAAAAAAAAATAGCACAAGGCAGAAAATACAGTGCACCCATCTCAGTTCTTTAAATGAATACTCAATAAGGACATCTCAGCATGAAGAGGTTTGGTGTTTTCTTCAGGATGTCATGTAGAAGTTCTTTTGTAATCAGTCAATTAAGTGTCATACATGATACACACTTAAGCTGTCATGTCTCACTGACTGGGCCGAAGATTATCCCCCAGTAGGTTGTCATTACTTTCTGCAGTAGACTGATTGCCAGCCAATCTGTTCTGTTATTTAATCCATAACTAGAGGGAAGAGATGGATTAATACATTTCCCAAGGGTATTTGCACGTAATTGAATGCAAGGGATTCAACTTGAATTCGAACTCGGCTCCCCGATTTCTCATTCCAAGCCAATATCCGCTGCACCAAACCAAAAAAAAAAAAAATGCAATTAAACATTTAGTAGTAATATTAAATTAAAGACTAAGTTATAAAATTTTGATAAATACTCTTGGCTGACATAGAAAGATTATATTGAATCCATTGCGAGGTCTACTGCTAATAAAGTTGGTTCACTGTCTCGTGCTAGACAATTTCTCTCTCCAGAATCTCTCTTATCTAGAAATCTATCATTTATCCAAGCTTTGAATATTGCTACCACATGTGGCTTGATGCTCCTGCTATATATTTAGAGAATCTTAATAAAACCCAAAGAATAATCAGCAATGTTATTGGTCCTGATCTGGCATCTCAGCTTCAATCATTTTCCCACTGCCATAATGTAGCTTCTCTGTACCTTTTCTATAATTACTTTCATGGTAATTTGTTCGGATGAAATGTGTGTTATGGTATCTAGACTTCATAAATTTAAGCATATTAGTAGATCAGCGGATGTGCGTTTTGGTGCAGTGGTTATTGGCTCGGAACAAGAAATCGGGGATCCGAGTTTGAATTCTAGTTGAATTCCTTGCATTCACTTACGCACAAATACCCTTGGGAAAAGTATTAATCCGTCTACTTCCCTCCACTTATGGGTTAAATAACAG
This sequence comes from Ascarosepion bandense, assembly GCA_037127315.1. Classification (NCBI taxonomy): domain Eukaryota; kingdom Metazoa; phylum Mollusca; class Cephalopoda; order Sepiida; family Sepiidae; genus Ascarosepion; species Ascarosepion bandense. The sequence goes on from JBBBDQ010000367.1 coordinate 687,140, forward strand.
GACAGATCGGGTTCTATAGCCTTGGTTGGCAACCAGTCTACTGCAGAAAGTAATTGCAACCTACTGCAGGATAATCTTCTGCCCAGTCAGTCATGTCTCTTTTGAGACATGATCACCCAAGTGTGTATCACGTATGGCACTTGACTGACGGTAGATCAAGAGGATTCCATCAATTTACAATTGAATTGGCTAGATGTAACCATAAGTTCTATTTTGACAGTTTCTTTTTGCACACTTGTGGAACTCTCTTCTGGCTCCATGCTTTCCATACAGGGGATCATGAAGGGAGGAAATTATCCTTTCTCAACTCCATATTGGACATACTAAAATAAGTCACCTATTCCTACTTGAAAAAAAGGAACCGCCATGCACACAGCCTGTCATGTCCCATAACACTGTAAGAGACTTCGTGATGAACTGCACTGATTTTTTATCTGTACAGAAAAGGTACTACAATACAAAAACAAGGAAAGAAGTATTTGAACGCACTAAGATAGATCATTTAATGGCATATTTAAAGAAAATAGGACGATACAATAAAATTTAATTAAAGTAAAAACGTGTACAACCACTCTAGCACATGCAACAACTTCGAAAAAAATGAACTATATTAAAAAAAATGCGATCCCAAAATTCAAAAGCTGACCTTAAATGACAATAATGGTTGATTGGTCGTTAAACTTAAACCAAACCATACTTTCCAGCCAACTTTAATATTAAAAAATTTAGATGCAATGTCAATCGATATGTCTTCCTGAATACACTTCTATTGTTCTTACTCCTTAATGTTTCTCTTTTTTGTTATTATTTCACACTCAATAGTCATTTGTGTCTTAGTGGCTTTATTTTCATGTATGGGTTGAAATGTTTGAAAAAAAGTTTTTCCTACTTGTTCCTTATTTAATTACATATAATTTTTATCAGTTCGACTGTTGCTTCATGTTTTTACTCTGCATTATCAAATATTTCTATATATCATTTGCAGCTTCTGAAGGCACATAAAAGATTTGATACAGCCAACGCATCAGAACGAAAGAAACTTATAGTCCGACTGATAAGTAATCTTCCATCTGAGGATTTGGCTGTTGCAGCGAAAGCACTGAAGCAGAACGCTACCAAGCGGAAATTCTTGAAAGGGGGTAAATTTACGACAGGTTTACTCGGCAAATTGAAAAAAGAGGAGGAAGAAATTGAAATTGATATGTGGCTGTCCTCCGAAGATGATGATGATGATGATGATGGCAAAAATAAAGACGATGTCAAAAACGACGGCACTAAAATAAACGGAGGCAGCAAGGTGCAAGAGGCTGGGCAGAATGACACTGATTCCAACCTCCTGCCTAAAGTAGACATACCAAAACCAGAGGATATACAAGAGGACGATGACGAATTAAAGCCACCTTTGCCAAAAACTCCACCTCCTTCAATGCCACCGGAGCTCCTCGAAGAGCCAATGGATACTTTCGCTAAAACCATAGACAGAAATGTGGCTGTAACCCAACAAAATACTGCTTCTACAAACCAACAACAAACAAAATTGGCTGACCAATCAGAGCAGCAGGTTGGTACTGATGAATGATGAAACACCCAATCTGCATGCTTGTGGCTTTCTGTACTCAGCTGTGATTGGTTTTTTTTTTTATTTGTATTTTTTACTTGCAGCCAATCAGATAGCATGTAGCTTTTCATGTTTCCATCCTGCACGTTTTGAGAAAAAAAAAGCTGAAAAAAAAAAAGAGGTTTTTAATTTATATTTTTTCTTTTGTTCAATGTTCAGCCATTGAACTTAATTTTTTTTTTTTTTTTTTTAATTTCAGGTTTTTTTTTCCCCTATTTTTTCAGGATTAGTTTTACAGTTCTGCACAATTGTTTGAAATCCATATTTTGTTTCCATAATCTAGTCATTGGAGTAAAAACATCTCTCTCTCAATATATATAACAGGATAAGGAACAAAAAATATTTTCGGATTAAGCTTCAATCAAAGCAAAATATTCAATTTATAAACTTTTCTTATTTGTTTCTTATCCTATGATTCTAATGAATTCTAATCCATATTTGATCTATATCCTAATTCTCTCACACACACACACACACACACACACACATTTAATTGAATAATATAAACATATTGTATCTATCTGGATGTGCGTTGTGGTACAGTGGATATCGGCGCGGAACGAGAAACCGAGGAGCCGAGTTCGAATTCCAGTTGAATCCATTGTATTCACTTACGCGCAAATACCCTTGGGAAAGGTATTAATCCGTCTCTTCCTTCCAGTTATGGGTTAAATAACAGGACAGATTGGGTTCTATAGCCTTGGTCAGCAACCAGTCTATCGCAGAAAGCAATGGCAACCTACTGCGGGATAATCTTCTGCCCAGTCAGAAGACATGATCGCCCAAGCGTGTATCACGTATGGCACATTAACTGACTGTATCTATCTATTTTTATACTGATCCTTTCTAGTTGTCTGATGAGTTTATTGATGTTGTTGAAATTCATCAAAGAAGACACTGCATTTTTTTTTAATCCAAGTACTTTTGATCTTTTCCAAGATCATCTTCAGAGTAAATTACAAAGACAAACTTATTGTAACTGCAATAAAGCATGCATTTCATGGTGATTTAAAAAAAAAAAAGAATTAAAAAAAAAAAACAAGCACACATTTTATTTTAACATCAAGAAATTGATTAGGTGACTGGGAAGGATCAGTATAAAAATAAGTACATACAATATGTCTATATTATCCAATGAAACATGCTTGAATGAAGATATGCTGCTTATAGACACCAAGGCCAACACCAGGTGGCAACTGTTTCATGCTTGAATACAATCTTCCGGCCATGACTGTTGTGTTTTGGCTTAAATATACATGCTGGTCAATGGTGCATTATGGATAACTAGGGCCATTATATTATCCTAATGGCCTCACAATTATTTCTACTCGATTATCTCTAGAATAATTTAAAATATAACTATTACTGCCTACCACCCAGTAACCATTAGGATAATGCAATAGATCTATAATGCACCATTGGCCAGCATATATAAATAGTTGAGCCAAAACACAACACAATGAACTGAAGATTGTATGAAACAGACTATCGTCACTCATTGACCTCAGTATCCACTTTTGTTTACATACGCTCTATTGAGCACCTTTATCCATAAATATAGCTTACCTTAAAATGACATTCTTATCGTATATATATATATATATATATATATATATATATATATATATATATGAGAGAGTAATAATAGTAGTAATGAAATACAAATTCGTAAGTTTTGAAATTTTGCTTAAAAACATTTATTTGTGGATATATTTTAAAGAAGTACAGAAAAGAATATTGATATCTAAGAGCATTGCTTATGTTGATTGGCGCACCTTTACAAATAGTTGCCATCTCGTATATTGTACATTGTTAAATTAGTTATCAATTCTTTAAAAAAACATGGGTTCTAAAGTGATGCTTTAACCCAGCAATAATTTTCACAGTTCAAAGCATGTATGACATACGAAAGTGACATTTACAGAATCAAATTGAATAACATCATCCTTATCAACTTTTTCAGACCCGGACTGTTTTTACAAATGATTTTGCCACATATCACACACATTTTCAGCCGGTCTTGTAGGACGACTATCAAGATATGTGTAAGAGCATTGTCATTTAATTTAAGATGGTTGACATAACCAGATTTCGATCTCGGGACATGATGTCAAACATTACACTCCCATGAATGAGATTCAGGTGTAGGGTCAGATATGACTCCTTTTTTAAGACCAAACTTCAACATTTCATTCTCAATGCAGCTCAATCTGAATTTTCTCCATTTATCTCAGTCAAGCATTATGCATAGTTATTATATTACATTGTAGACACATAACTGAGGGATTAAAATGTTAGCCTTCCAACTATGAGAATGGGGTTCAACTCTCACAATGGTCAATTCATCAGGGAGCTATCTTCTTGATAAAATCAATCTCTGGAGCCAATCCCAACATGAGACACCATTGGAAAGTGTCTGAAAACTATGCCACAGGTCAACCCCCAAGCCTTGTGAGTGAAACTGCATAGACAGAACAGTTCAAAAGTCGTCAATGATTGTGCTAGCATGAAGACACAAGTCATCGTGACTGAGAGCTTGAGTGTATTGGCCTTGTTAAAACTGGTGATGATGCTAGATTATGGGCTTTCTTTCCAAATATGTAACTTATGGTATGTTCAGCATATTTGGAGTATAAACTCTTCAGCTGTTAAAGAAACACAAATGTGCCTTAGCAAGTGTCTGCAACATGGATTAGGCATACAAGTCATTATACACTGCTTAGCAATACAATCATCAGGAATTTAATAAATTGCCAACATTATTTAGATAAACAAAAAGGAACTTTGGGACAATCTAATTCCTATTACCAAGACATGTCTGTAGATATACTCAGAATTTAGGGATTCCTGATCCTGAGGCTTTTATTCCGCTTCTGTGTTATTTAATCATAGCCAAAATGAAAAAGTTGGGTACTGATGGCTGATGAAAGACAGATCTCTTTCCATTGATGTTAAAGCATTGATAGACATAATTCTGTAGTTTCTCAATATCAGTCTCACTGCTTTAAAATGAATAAATATCTCTAGTTTTGGGGTAAAGCTTCAAGGATCCTTTCAAAACTTATAAAGCTCAAAACAGTATTAAGAAGCAGCGTTCAACCCACATACACACACTAGATGATGTTTTTGTAGTTTTTTAATTTTTTTTTATATAAATTATTGGTAAATAAAGTGTGTGTTTCAAACTATGGCTGACAGAAACTGGACTCTTCCTGATAAATTCCTGATTGGGTATTTGCAATGGTTGTTGAGACTGTCATTTCTTCAGTGCATTAAAAAAAAAAAAATATATATATATATATATATATATATAAATAATTAAGGATATTAACTTTTTAGAAAAAAAAGAAGCAAAGAAAAAGTTGTGAAGCACATTTTGTTCTACATCTTCAAGTCTATCCACTACTGATGCATATTTATAATTCCACCCATTTATTTAATTTTGTGCATCAGTTAAGTAATATACCTATACATGCATACAAGTTCCATTCAAATAGCTCCTTCCCCCTAACCAATACTTTGTGGACCCAACTCTCAAGAGGATTCTTCCCCAATTACTACAATATTCAATTCTAGAGTTAACCTCTATCTTTCCTACATATTCTCATAAACTGTTTTTCTTACTCTGTAACTCTCTACCTCAAGTGGCTCTTAGGCCTTGTACAGGGTGGACATTATTGTTATATGCATAAAACAATGTGTGCATATATATATATATATATATATATATACATACACACACACACACACACACACACACGCACACACACATTTTTAGAAGCACAATTGTCTGTAACACAACTATATCCTTACATCAGAACATAAGTATATTTTTTTATATGAATTCTACTACAAATACAGATACAAGCTTATATAAGGTTCTTGAATTATTTCATGAAAACCTGGGCCTGTTGTCAAATCATGCTGAAAGCACAGGTTCTTGTTTGATCACCGAGATTAACCAGCATTGAACTTGGTTCATACTTAGATTAGGGAACAATTTGAGAACATTGTGTACTATAAGAAACATCCTACAATTCAAAATATTTTTTGACTTTAAATCACTCACAAAGGGTTGATAAGTCATGAAAAAACAACAAAAAAAAAACAAAACTAATCAATTATTTAAATCTGGATCTACCTCAGTGTATCACCTAGACAATTTTATTCAGCTTTTTATTTGTTTTTGCTTATCATCATTATTATTTTTAAATATCCTACATTGTAATAGCCATAGTTTTGCTAGTAAAGGAATTTAGCATAGAAGATTCTGAAATTAGCACACTTGCATTTTACTTTCACATTAATAAATTACTTTCTTGTTTAATTAAAACCACATTCTTTAAGTCAAAATTATGGTCAAGTTTATGATGAATGACTAAGATACTGAGTGTATTGTTTTGTAATAGATCTCTTTTATGTTCATATAATTAAATTTAAATTTTTGAATGTTTCACCTATGGTTTTAAAGTGTTGTTTATAAATTCCTGCTTCAGGTTGTTATTTTGTTCTGTCTTAGAAAACTTCTTATTGTTTGCAAAAATGTTATAACAAATTTCATATTAAGTTTAAATTAATCCTTTTTGTTTGTTGTCATTGTTGAAAGAATGTAGTATTGATTAAACAAGAAAGTACATTATTGTGAAAATATATTGAAAGAGCCATTTTGAAATTCTCTATAGCAAATTTTCTGCTAGCATCATATGACATATGTTTTCCTAACTACTGCTAGTACAATGGATGTTATTTAAAAACAATAGCAATAAAAACAAAAATGATAATCAAATTTAAAAATTGAACTTCATTTTGATTAGTTAAAAAATTTAAAAAGTCCAATATTTTTTTCTCTTCCATATTTAACTCTTTAAATAACAAATGTATTGTTTTCTACATTCAATTGTAAATCATTTTCACCACAATTATTCAACATTGCCTAATAACAGGATAAAAATCTCGAAACACAGAAATTTCCTTGTCACAATGTCAATTAAATAAATTTTAGATAAAAACAAATTTAATTGTGTATGTATATATATATATATATAAGGTTGTCACACATGAAAGGCCATGTTTTTTGGTTGGTTGATCCACTCATCTAATAAAGTAACCTTTAATTTATTAAAAAAAATCTTAACTTTTCCTGACTCTTTTTCTTTCTAGATGATTTTTCTTTCAATAAACTGTTATTCATAAAACCCAATGAAAATGATTACAATGGAAAAAATGTCAATCAAATCATTACATGTGATGAGAAATGAATAATACACTTTGACAACAGGACAACTAGGCCAGTGGTTAGGTGCAAGTGAATCACCAAAATAATGCCCAAAACCTCTACTGCATCTTTAGTTAATGGTATTCTTTCAAATGGGTTATTCATTCTTCATTCTTACTTTACTTTTATTTACTTAGATCACTGGTGCCCCCTAAATACGAATTTTCACGAGATACTAGATTAGCAACTAGATCCCACTCTTTTACAGTGAAACCGATAAAATGCAGCCGTAACTTCTACTCCAACAGTTTCTTTCCTCGCACTTCCCGACTGTGGAATTCTCTTCCAAACGATTGCTTCCCCGACGGCTACAATCTCCAGGAGTTTAAATGTAAGGTCAATAGACACCTCCTAACACACTAACCTGCTCCCATTCTATCAAGCACTCTTCCCATCTGCCTAACCCTCATCCTCGCTATCCTTACTCATCTGTCACCTTCCTCCTGATATTCCCTATGTCTAACCACTCCTTCTCTTTACCTTCCCCTATGTAGCCCCATGCTCAATAGTGGCAGTGGAATGCCTTGCTTGGGGTGAGATGATTAAAAAAAAAAAAATTCTTACCTTTAGGGAAAACAATACCAGTGACCTCGTATTGTAAAGAAATTGAATGTATTGGAAAAGAAACATCTTAGACTTGTGAATAGGGATCACCCAATTTTGCAGCATGACAATGTTCAGCTGCACACTTCTCAATCCAAGAGCTGCATAGCCTTAATTATGAAATTTTACCTCATTCCCCCCATATTCACCTGATATTATTCCTACTGATTAACACTTAGTTAAGCATTTTGAGCTTTTCATACGCAATAAAACTTTCTCTAATAAGCAAGAGGTAATCAAAGCATTTGAACTGTTTATCACATCAAAGGATGAAAAGTTTTTTAAATATGAGATCAAGAATTTAGAAGTACGTTGGAAAACAGCCATTCATCAACATGGTACCTATTTCAACTAAATACAGTAGTTATTTAACATTTCAGAAGTGCTTTATTCATTTTCTATAAAGTGTGTCATTTCATGTGTGACAACTTAATATATACAAGGCCAAAACATTTATGTATTTAATAATACACCTATATATGAGCAACCACACACATATACAGGGTGCGATGGGTAAATTGTCGCCATGTTGTTTTTTTATTTTTTTTATTTCACACGTGTTTGATTTTGACAAACGCATGGTATAGTAGGATCAGAGCACCATGATGCAATTCACTCTGCCAGAAATTTGGAAACATCATGCTGACTTCTTGATATTCAGAAGCTTCAATACAAACATTTCAAAATATTTTTGTGTAATTTTGGTAAATATATTTATTAAAATGAGATGCTATTTTTATTTTTGCATAATTTAGACAATTCATCCATCGTACCCTGTGTATGTATGGTTGCTCATTTGTAGATGAATCTGTAGTAAATACATAAATCTATTGGTTCATATCATGTACACAATATTTTTTTAGCACATTTTTAAAAAATACAGATTCCAATATCATTAAGTGAGAATTCTTTGTATTTTGGCTTATGGCGATATCACATTGAAATATTTTTTTGCATACAATCACCAAATTTAAGCCATGTCAAGCCTGGTCAGTACTTAGATGGGTGACCACTTGGGTATATCAGGTACTGTAAGTTTGAATGCAATCGATAACAGCCCGGAATTGTTAATCAGAAAGCCAAGTTCCAATTTCATTTAGGTTCATTATATTTACTTAACCACAAATAGCCTTCTCCCCCATCTATGGATTAATTAGTATGACTGGTATCACTAAGTCATACCTATCTCAAAAATTGATTAGTAAGACCTTGTCATTAAATCATTATCTAAAAAAAAAACTTTACAATCTAAAAATATTTTCTGGCTTTAAATAACCTGCAAAGTGTTGATAAACCATAAAAACAATTCAGTCAGTCAATCAATCATATTCTGATTAGCTACACAGGCATGTTTTTTAGATTTATCTACATTCTCTCAAAAATAAATGTATAGAAACTAGTATGTCCACAAAGTGAGAGGTCAGTTTATATGTTGGCTTTATTATAGAATTGGTCTCTCACTTTATATTCTCATTATAATTTCTTGTTTATTGATCTAATTCTGATTAAGTGTGAATCAACCTCTTCTCTACCCCCAACTATGAGTTAATTAGTATGACTTGTGTCACTAAACCATTATCTCAAAAACATCTTTACAAACTAAAAATAGTTACTGGCTTTAAATCACCTGCAAAGGATTAATTAAGCTGTAGAAAATGAATCACTTTGTATTGTTTTCTGTGGCAACATTTTTATTTTTGATTTACTGATTTCTTTTTTTTTTTTTTTTTCTAAATAGCATAATATACTTAATAACATTACTTTTTCTATATACCATGTTCATTCAGAACATTTGCGATGAAGGGTCTCCACAACTTTTCTAATAAGATCTTTTATCTACTCTTGCTAGTATGAACTCTTTTTTTTTTCTCAAGATTATTTTGTTATTTCAGACAAATTTTTCTAATTTTCACTTATACAATATGGTTTCAAGAATCAGCAGATAAAATAATTTTTATTTGCCTCAAAGTGACTTTTCAGTTTGACGTTGGAATAGTCAGCAGTGGGCCTATATTTTTGGGTCCTTCAAGCTTGAACTTTACAGCCATCAACAATAGATTCAAGGACCCAAATGCCAAAATGTAGACCATGAAAAGATTCTAGCAAACTGTTAACTCGAGCATTGCAAGCCTCAAAGAAAATTTTGAAATTTGATCAATTGTTTTGGGGCCATATTAAATGGATATTAGATATTATGAGGCCAACATTAGCTACTTCAACTCCTTGGCTTATGATCAGTCAGTCAGTTAAGTATTATATATTACACGCGCTTCAGCAGTCATCTCTTTCAATCCATGACTAACTAGGCAGAATATTGTTCCATAGTTGGTTGTCATTTCTGTCTGCAGTAGACACATTGCCAACCAAGGCTATAGGACCCAATCTGTCCTGCTGTTCAACCCAAAGCTGACAGGAGAAGAGATGGATTGATACCTTTCCCAATGGTATTTGCGCATAAGTGAATGCAACGAATTCAAGTGGAATTTGAACTTGATTCTACCAATTTCTCATTCCAAGCCAATATCCATTACATCACAACATGCATCCTCATGATGATACAAGTAAAATTTCATTATTTTAATAAGAAATACTTTTTTTTTTTAAATATAAAAAAGCATTGATTTTATTGAGAAACTCACTTATTAAAAATGTTACTTCAGGGAACCCTCTCGGACTGGGGAATCCAAAGCTTAACTTTTATTAGTTTCATACATCCACTACTGGGAATGAAATAAGAGTGATTTATTTATCACTTGCCATCATGGGCTACGTTATTGGCTTCTACAGTGTACAGTTAATAAGTCTGATTAATCATTTCTATGTAGCTTTGTTTCAGTGCATTGAATCAGTACATCTATTAAATTCATGTTATTTTTATTACAATTGCTTTAAATAGAAAAAAGAAGGAAACTTACTTACTTGCTTTTCAAGGATTTATTTTCAAGGAGTTTTAAAAATTTCTTAAATTTGTAGCCATGGTTATTTATCAATCCAAAGTAAATACAACATAAAAGTGATGAAAAATGTTTGGTTCACCACATTTTCTCAACCATCTAAATACTGATTTGGTTTCAGCCAGGAAATTTAAACATTCTCTCGTATATAAAACTATGGACATTTTTTTTTTTATGAATAGAAACAGTATTATGAGAGCACTCTCCAATCATGTCTGCACATTGAAGGAGGAAAATTTATCTGCCTTTTTTTTTCTCTTTTCTTTTTTACCTTTTTTTGTGTCTGTGTGTGTATGTGTGTGTATTCTATTCCTTGTTGCTCCCTAACATTGATGTTTTGGGGCATCTAGTTAGCCCTTTAGTTCATTGCTTTATTATCCCTTGAATTTTTTTTCAAAACTGACCCCTCTCTGTTTTGATTGGTTCTATAAAATCTTAGACTGCATGCTATTGTGAATGTGAGCCTTTTCACTGTCTCTCCCAGACCTTGTGGTGCTTTGTAAAATGGTATGTTAATTTTTATCCCTCTGCTTATATTTGAATATTTAATTTTTCTAAACACTCCTCTCCACAGTTTGTTACTTTGATTGTTACTGTGTTGTTTTTTGTTTTGTTTTGTTTTGTTTTGTTTATATATCACACTCAGTCATCAATATTGCCTGTTTGTTAAATGTCAATGTTTTTTTTTGTTAGTCATTAAGAAGTGTTTGTCTTTCCTTCATGAAGAAGCTTTCTAATGATGGAGATTTAAACTTTCAGCCTTGTTTACCATAGGATTTTATTTTTTTATTTTTTTATTTTAGTGAATGCATCATAATGCTTTCTAGTTTGTATTCTGCCCTTAATACAAAATCATTCTCTTTAAGATGGATCAAGTTGCACTCATATCTCTGCCTCTTATAAATATGAACATTAGGTTAATATAGATAAACAATCTTTCTAATAGCTTTTAGATTGATTCATAAATTTTGTCATTTTTGTTTGTTTTTGTTTAACCAAATATTTATTGCTATAAGCTGAAATATAAGAGATTTTGTCAAACTTTAGAATATTGTGACTTTTTTATGTGGTGATGTTATTTACAGGATTTTACCAAATTAAAAGGGAAATATATTAAAACATTTAAATTTTTCTTGTTTTTTTTTTCCTGCCCAATTCCTCGTGTTCTTATGTAGAATACCACGTTTTCAGGATCACATCTTTATTTTATTTTGTTAAACTAATTTTTGACAAAATGTACCAAAATATCACACTGTATTTTGCTGGTAGACAGGAACCTTCTAAGCATAAAGACACTAGCAGGAATATAACAAGAATATATATTTTACAAGGAGAAAAAAAATTAAATTTGTGCCTGTGAATATTACACATACTGGAAATTTTTGGTCTGCTTTTTTTTTTCTTAACAAAAATATCAGTTAAAATGTAGGTAAAATTTTTAATTTTTTTTAATATCATTTTTCTTAGCACCAACGAATATGGCAACAGTTAACCTATCTCTGTGTTGTTTGTTTTTCTTTCTTATCAATAATGCACTGAAGACTCAACAGAACTTACAAGAAGGAATATAAAATGTGTGTCTACAGCCATATTTTAAATATTTTAAATTAAAAAAAAAAACGAAAAATTTTTAAAAAGAAAAAAAAATAGAAATATGTTTTAAAAAAATTCAAAAACAAGGTATTTTTGTTGACAATTTGTCTTTCTTATTGAGAGTAAAACTCTCTAAAGTTTGTGATATGAACCAGTTTTAACCCTTTTAGTCTCAATTGCTTTAATTTTTCCCAAATGTCTAGGAATATATGACTTTTACATAAAACTTACAGGTGCCATGCACCAGCAACAAAAAAAAACCTGGTAAAAAAAATGTTGTCAATATATCTTTTTGACTTTTGATTCCATTACTTGTACCGGTTTAATCAAAAGATTTTCATTGAATTTTCTCTCTTTAACATCTAAAATTACAAAGTACTTTTTTTTTTAAATGAAATATTTTGCTTAAATCATGAGCCTATTTCATTTAACTTCCTATTTTATAAACTCATTAATTTTAAGATTGCAAAACAAAAGCATTTAAGGCCACATACAGATATAAATGAGAGAAGAGAAAACTCATCAGGAAATCTTTGTACAAGACATTTGACATTAAGAAATGCTTTTCACTCATTGATATTCAAAGGGTTAAAACAAAAACAAAACTTATTTCATTAAACTAAATCTTTTTCATTGTTAAATTTTCCATTTCATTTCATTTTAATTTTATTTTGTTGAATGTTTTTGTAATTCTTCTTAATTTGAAGAAAAAAATGTTTAATTTCAGTTTTTGTATAAACTTGAAAGGAATTTGTTAGAGAAGAGATATTTTAATCATTGAATGTAGGTTTGATTGCTTTTTTTTTTTTGCTTTTTTTTTGCTTTTTAAAACTTTTTGGCTATTCTTTAGATATCTCTTGTGTTAAGAAGGTACATGGCAAAGACATTGTGATAAAACAACAAAGATGAGGAAATCAGTCCAAACCAACCTATATACAATGATTAAAATAATGAAATGAAACTTTTGGCTTGATTACTCTTCGCCAGGTATGCAGCACATGGTTATCAATCAGCTTACTAATTTTATTTATTTTTTTTTTTATACCAAACAATTGAATTAAATTTCCAAAAAATAAAATGATTATCATGCTCAAATAAAAAAGGATAAAATCATGACAATTTTTTTTATAATGGTTTCTAAAGTAGAAGCCTGATTGCATTCTACAACCTTGAAAACGCTTTTTTGTTTTTCTTTCTATACTTCAAAAGATCCTACAATCATCTACCCTGCTACCTCTATTATATTTCCTCTTTGGAAAATTTTTTTTCTTTTTTTTTTTTTTTTTTTTTTTTATCTTTGCAACTTTCCTTTTCTTACAATTACTTCAGTCTTTTTCTATAATTTTCACACAAACATCTCCAGCAAAATTGTACCAGTCAACTAATGTTTTAGGACTACCTATCCTAAGTTCTCTTTTCACAAATTTGGTGGTATTTTGTTTACCCAATAATAAGTAAGCTTCCTATTGCCATTTTGCTGTGTGTCTGGTAAATGGTAACCAAATCAAACTTTTTTTTATTTCTTAAATGAAGATTTATGAATGCTTTGTTAATTACAATCAAATTTTAAAATAAAGCTTAACGATGCTATCTTTATTTTGCATGCATACTTTTTATAAGCAATATAATATAATAAATTCAATAATAATTAGTATATATATATATATATATATAGCAAACCAACACAGTAAAAAGAGGTCAACTCAATATAAAGCAATTGAGCATACATACACTTAAGCATGTTACAAAAGGTCAACACAATAAAAAGTAATTAACCTCCTGCAAATCTTACAGCACTTAAGAAACAAAATTCATCAATCAAAATAATCACTCAATTCAGAAGATATCAAATTACATATAAATGCTAAAAATTTTTGTCAGTCACATATCATGTGTATTAAAAAAAAATGTCCCCCAACCCAATGCACCAGCTGATCACACAAAGTTGAAGACATTAGAACTTCTACTAGACAGACATACATACACAATTATGAATACACATTACCATTCCATGCCTGCTTAGAGGTACTAGAATTTTTACAAACTTACACATATATAGAATTATCTATGGTTTTAATGCATGTGATAAATGACTGACCAATGCAAATTGACCCAGACAAAATTGAAAATACCAAAGTTGTGTCTATTTTCTCTCAATCTCAAGCTTTAATAAAAGTGAAACATGTTAGATTGATATACATTTTCTATTTGTTCTTTATCTTATCATGTCAGATTCCAGTCTATGTTTGATCTACTTTTGATCTTTAGCTTATATATAAAGAGAGAGAGAGTGAGAGACCCAGGAAGAATTTTCTTTATGGATTATTCAAAGAAATCACTCAGAATGAACCATTACGCAAAAGTGAAAAACTGAATTTTTGACATGAATAATTCTTTCTTTAACATTCAAAGTAATGCCCCCCCCCCCTTTTTTTTATTATCACAACATTTCAGCCATTGTGCCCTCTGGCCTTTTTCAGGCATCCAGGTAATTTTCAGGGAATTTTGAACTGAGCTTTTTATTTGAATCTATGTGAGTAGATTCTGCTCATTCAGTTGTCTATGTTTGGGGATATTTCATTCTGATTTTTAATGTTGCTCAATTAATATTTCAGTACTAAAAAAAGACAAGAGATCCCTAGACATGGATGGTGGAATTGGAGCAATCTACCCCAATAGATTAAATAAATAGTTCATTATGAAATTTCCTGAGGAAGGATGGAGAATAAAATAGCTAAAATGTGATAATAACAACAAAGATGAAGACATTAGTCAAAATGTAAATTTAAAAAAACTGTTTATCTGATGCTTTCTTAACGATATTCTAAATATAGTTGCTTAATTAAAGTAGATCCAAATTTTATAATTACTTAGTTTATCTTAAAATCATGTTCACTTTTACATTTTTAACTTGTCTGGTTTGTAAACCAGTTCAATGCAATATTTATGTTTTATGCAATATTTTATAAATTGATTATTTACCATTTTATAAAGAAATTAATGTGAAAGAAAAATTATTTAATTCAAAATTGTTTCAAATTATCAAAAGTATGTAAACCATCTACAATGCAATATTTCTTATTTACCATTTTATAAATAACAATGAAAACAAGTGTTTTATTTATGACTTCATAAAAATTTAAATTTTCATGTTTGACATACTTTTTCTTTCAATAATTTTTATAAAAAGATATTTTCATATTTATTTCTTTAGAAATTGGTAAATAATAAACATTGTATTAGTTGGTTGACATTTTTATAATGTTGTAAATATAAAATTATTCCTGTAAATAATCTATCTAATAGTGTTTAATATTTAGTTATAAATTCTCAAAGAATAAAGAAAATGTATAAATTCACTTTCATATGTGTTGTAGAGCAGCTAACACCCCTCTAGCATGCTCTAAAATGGAATGGTCTCTGGACCGAGGTAGCTATAAAAATAAAGACTAATAGCAGTTTGGGAATTCGTAGTGTCATTGAAGATTATTATCAGACTGTTCTCGGCGAATGTAACAACTTAACCTCTCCTCTCTTCTACTATTCGTTCTTTCTCCTGGTGTTTGTCTTATTTGTATTAATATCCATTAGCACAGATATTGTGTTGTAGATACTCAGCACACATCTCCTGGGTATCATCCTGCCACCTTGGCGATACAACAATATGTTTGGGTTTTATTAAAATTCTAATCATCACTTTTTAAAACAAAAGACATTGCCAAGGAGTGAAGGTAGTTAAAATGATAGTGGAGTCAAGGGAAAAACCATCCTTTTGACACATTTTATTACAGGTACAAAAGTTAAAGATTGATAATTGATAATATAAGTTAAATATCTAACTTGGTATGCCCACACTTTCTGGCAATTCCCTCTTTTGTGTAAAACAATTTCTATCAGCAGAGAACATGCTATTCTATTGCATCAGTAAGAGAATTTTTTTCTTTTCTTTTTCTTTTTTGTTAACTCCTCCCAATCAAGACAATAATGCTACTATAATGTAAAGGGATACTGCGAGTAAAATGAGATGAAAAGACTTTAAAAGGAATTGGAAATCCAATCCTAAATAGAGAACAAGAGATAAACATCTATTCCTGTTCAAAAGACAAAAGAGGAGTGTGAACCGGGCGATATTAAGATGTCTTTGAAGCTTAAAAATCAGTATGATCTAAAGTATTTTCAAAATGATAAAATTTACTTGAATTTCACACATTTGAAAATCATTGCTAAATAAATAAATATGGCTTTTTTCTTCTAAGTGCCATGTTCTATCAGCACATAGGCAATCATGGCTCTTCATAGTTTTCTGTCCTTTATAAGCTTTAGTAAAGCTTATCTTTTTTTTATCTCTACTAATCCCTGTTCTGCCAACCATTTACAAAAGCTCACTAGGTAGGTTATGCACTGCTTTCTTCTTACCTTCAATATGACCTATGAGTGCCAAATTTTCCAAGCCCTTTTTCCTCATTATGTGCTAATGAAATTTCAGTTGTCTCTTTCTGATACTATGGATAAGTGCCCTATTTTTTTCACATTTTCTCTTAAAACTGTGTAGGCTTAATTTTTTTTATTTTTTATATTTCTTAAATGTTATGAAATATATAATGTATTTGAGTGTATTAATCAACAAAGCATTCTTTTTTATTGATTTATTTTTTTTTGTTTTGTTATTTTTTGTTTTTGGATTTGTTGCTTTTATTTTTTTTTATTTTTTATTTTTTTTTTGTATTAAGAAGCTAAACATTTTCGCTTCTGAAAATATCAAGAAATATTTTAACTGAATGAGGTACCAAAAAAGCTTCTTAAAAAATATAAAATGACTAAAATGATCTTAATTTGAAAATGCTATCCACCAAAAGTCACCTGCACAAATATTTTAAGAGAAACTTGGATTGGGTCATGTTGATTTAAGTAACAAATTAACAAGAAAATATCTGAATTCCTGGGATTATGAGGAGTTTATTATTTACACTATTTATATTCAAACTATTGTTCTCATGTTTTTTATTTTTATCACAATGTTTCAACCATTGTGCCCTCCATTAAGTGTATGTTGATCCAGGTAACCTGCAGGGAATTCCAAATTTAATCCTTTATTTAATCTATGGGAGTAGACTGTTCTTGTTCCACTGCTCATGTTAAAGGAGATAGCCTAGATTTGAGCAGTGGGGTTTGGTTCAGAATTCCCTGTAGGTTACACAGATCAGTATACACCTGAAGAAGGCTGGAGAGCACAACTGCCAAAACATTGTGATAAAAATAACAAAGATGAGGACAATAGTCTGAATATAAATAGTGTAAATAAGTTTTGTTTTTGTTTTTTAAGCATATTGTTTAAATAAAGTTATCTCTAAAACCAACTTTATTTCCCTTTTTTCAATTTTTTTTAATTCAAAAATATACTAAATCTGATATTTTTCTCAATTCTACATCAACCCTACTCTTACAAGTTTTTCTTTTAAATTTTGGGCAATTATTTACAAATGTAGATATGTGCTGCTATATTCTTGTATCATACTTCTCCCTTTAAAATAAGTCTTGGTGGAGAGTTTTATATATATATATATAATATATAATAGCTGAGCAGTTGTATCTGAGGATGCCTGTTTACCAGGGCAGCTGGTTAATCTCTGTTGCAGACGCCTGCTCAGGCATATTTGTGTTTGCTCAACACTTACAAAACACATACATGGTCTATACTGCAACTATGCTGAGCAGACCTTAGTTACAGTTTCTGGAAGAGAGCACATTATCTGACATGATCAACAGTCTGGACACGGCCAGTACACTCAAATCCTTGTTCATGATGACTTGCAATTTCATGCTAGCTCAACCATCAACAGCTCCCAAATAGCTCCATGGACACAATTTCACTCACAAGTCTTGGGTTAACCTGTGGTATGGTTTTCAGACACTTTCTACACACTGAAATTGCCTCCTCCAGACCAAATTATCAAGAAGTTACCTTCCTGACAAATTGACCATGGTGAGATTGAAACCTAAACCTCATGGTCAGAAAGTGAATATTTTAACTACTCAGCCACACGCCCATATATGTGTGTGTGTATGTGTGCACGCATACACTCACACATATATGAGGTTTTCAGTACCAGAATGTATTTTCTGCCATGTATATGAAAATCAGTAAAGTGTAAGTGTTTGTATATTAAAGTAGATAGTTTTAGCTTCCTTGAAAAAGAAAATTAAGTGGTTTATCTCAAATAGATCAAAAGTTATGGCATTTCAAAAATTTTTTTTTTTTTTTTTTTTACAGCAAAAAGTACCTTGTAATTTCAAACATCATATATATATATATATATATATATATATATGATGTAATTTTTTTTTTAGCTTTTTTTATATGATATAAATAACATTTTTTACTTAAATGTGCATAAAATAATTTGGGTTAATTTCCATAATGATTTTAATACATTCAAGTTGGTACATCTTTTGTATAAGGCAAGTGTTTTCTTGCCTTTCACATAATCTGAATAATTAGGAATTGAAGAAATTAATTATGTCTCTTTAAGATATTATTTTCAAATACATTAAAATGAATCATGTCTCTTCTTATTTGTATTTTTCTCAAATTTTGATTTAAGCAAGCATTTTATTTTCGATATTAAAGCAGATTTTTAGCTGAAATATTTTGAGGCACTTTTTTGAGAAGAGAAAATTATAGATTTGTGTAGGTGACATTTTCATAGACAGATGCAAATATTTTTTTTTTTTTTTGTCTAAATTTCCCCTCTTCCTCTTTTGTCTGCAATGAACCTGTTTCCAAATTGGTGAATATCTGCTTCAGATTTAATTTTAATAATTGTTATTTCTAATCAAATGTTATAAGTAATTATATAGAAATACTTGTTCCAGGTTTTCGTTATACAAATTCCATTTGGCAAATGAAAAACAAAACAATTTTATTCATTCATAATTTTAGATAAGTTTTCTCCATGTAGCTTAACCCTTTCATTGTAACTTTTATCTCCTGCCCAGATATTTTGAGTACTAATGACCTTGATTGTAGTTTGTTAGCACTCTTCTAAAAAATGGCAGTTCAGAATAAGTGAGCAGTTATACTGAATAAAGGTACAAAGAAACTCTCTTCATTTGATTTACAACCTATTACAATATTGTCTGAAAATGCTTTCAAAATTTAGATTGTTACTAAACCTATAATATTTCCAAACACTAAAAATCTTTTAAAATTTATATAAATTTAACTTTTACTTATTTTGAATACACTAAAAAGTAAACGGCTACAAGGGCAATACTAATGATATTAGCCATATTAAGATTAAGGACTATTAGTTCCTCTTTCTGTTAATAAAGTAATATAGAATTAAACTAGTGTCAGTTTTAATACAGAATCTAATTCCCCTCAAGTTGCATATAACAATGAAAGGGTTAAATTTTCCTTCATATTTATAAAATGGTTTTATTTCTACTATATTCATCTTTTTCTGTGAATTTTGATTAACTGGCCAATTTTATCAAGAAATGGAAATATTTGATACCTGTTTGCGAGTTCATAATCTGTTTATTAATAATTTTTATATTATATTTGAATAGTAATGGTAAATTAAGAATAAAACTGATTACTAAAAACTGACAAATATATATGAAAATTAACTGAATTTGTATCTTGGTTACTAATTCATCATAAACTTTCAAATAAACAAAACATACTCAGAAATTTTATTTATGAAGGCAAAAAAAATCTTTGTGTGTGTGTCTGTCTTCTATGTAAGAATTTTCGAAAATTGTTGTGGGTGAGCAGACGAAATTTTCTATTGAGGAAGGGCGACAACTATTGGTTGATATTTGATTTTATCAATTTTTTATATCCTAGACAAACCTTTTATTTTTGATTTTTGATTTTAATTTTTAAAGAAATCGGCTTTACTATTTCTTTTTAGAAACTCCAAAACATTGAGGTTTGTTTTTATTGTGTTCATTTTATTTTATATCAGGTTTTGATGTGAACATTTAAATATTTATTTCTGACATATACACAAATTCTCTATGATATAGCCAAAGATAAACACACATAAATTCATATTTATATTCATATATCTGTGTGCTCCAAGACACGTTCATACATATAGAATGATAACATATACTTTTATATCTGTCTATATTTCTGAGACCAGATATTGTAATTATTTACATTGTTTGAACTGTTGTCCTCATCTTGCTATATTCATGATATTTTGGCCGTTGTATGTTCCAACCGTCTTCAGGTGATTAGAATTTTGAATAGAACCCTTTATTTCAATCACTTGGGTAAACTGTTCTTGTTCCATAAGTCATGCCACTTCCAGATGTCTTAGTTATCTCCATTTAATTCAACTCTAGGACAGTGAATAAAAAATCTAAGCCTGCCAAGCATAGAAATGAATGCAATATGGAAAAAAATTGATATGGAGTCCCAGAGAAAATTGTAATATGAGCTCTGGTTAAAATAAAAAAAGGCTACTGAAATATTAGGTTTATAAGTTCAAAGAATTCATACACTCAAAGACACATGTTTCAGTGGATAAAAACTTTGGTTGGGTCCAGTGTCTTGACCCAAAGTGTTGCAAGTTCATTACTAGCTACAGCAGTGGTGAACAAAAACTTGGAGTTGATATAAAGAGATAACTAAGACATCCAGAAGTAGCATGGCTCATGGAACAAGAACAATCTACAACAGGAATTGAAATATAGGTTTTAGTTAAAAATTCCAATCACCTGAATAAGGTCAGAGCATACAAATCGCCAAAATATTAAGAATATGCCAATAAAGATGAGGACAACATTTTAACAATATAAATATAATTTTATTTTATGCATTAATTTATGCATATCAACAGTGGAAGTAAATGACATTTAACTGAACTGGTACAATTATAACATGTAACAGGAAATGCCGTTTCTTTTTTCTTTTGTCTATATCATTGTAAATACATTTTTTTTCCTTTCAACAAACTGATTATTGCGTATTATTATCAATGTGCTTAACAAGTTTTGTTATTTGCTTTATATTATCTATCATTATTACTATTATATAATCATATACATATACCTTTTTATTTATATGGAATCATAAAAAGAAATAGTGTATAAATGGAATTTTAATTCCTTCCAAACAACCGATATTTGCCAGCCAAATGTATAAGATGTGAAATTAAATCTTAAGAATGCAAACAAAAAATGTATTTGCAAGATTTTTGAACATCTTTAAAGCTTTTTTGTCATTCATTATTTTAGCTGTTCTACTATTTAGTTTCATGAAATTATTTACCTAACTTCATATTTTGAATGCATTAAAAAAAAAAATTTATAAAATAAAACAAAAATCTACATCTCTTTTTCTGGAATAGTGTAGCAATCCTTTTTTTGTTGTTAACCACATTTCAGTTGTATCAACTGCTTTGTTATTTTTTATGCCATGCAAACCTAACTAGTGGTGTATATAAATAAATTTAAAAAGAAGGAAAAAAAACAAAAATCTGTGATACATTAAATATTACATCATCGGATTCAGCCATTGATTTGCATCAAAGGCACAAGCCTCACTAAAATCATTTCTTTCTTTTTTACAACAATTTATTTTCTTTTTAAAATAAACCAAAAATAATGTTTTTCTAAAATATTCAGCAACAATTGTTTCAGTGTTATGGAGCGTTGCATTTTAACAGCAGTTGATAGTGCAAACATCTTATTGGTGTTTGAATTAAACTGTCACCATTTTTGTTGTTCAGAATAAAACTCACTAAAACAGTGCTTCTCAGCATTCTAGACACTTTATACATTTAAATATGATAGACTGATTGCAAATAAAACTTCTATTCACTCTCTGTACACTTCTTAAAGTATGTTTGATAGGCTGATCAAAACATACTTAGTAAGCAATATTTGATGAACAAGCAATACTAATATTTCACATCATCCACGGTACATCATCATATTAAATGTAGTTTAAATTAATAGTCTTTGTTAGTCTCTGCTTGTTTTGACTTCCTAGTTTTCTCGTTTCTTCTCTTCTGCTTGACTTTCTCAGTAATCAACTAGCAAAAATCCTGAGTGGTATTAGAGCTGAGTGACAAAGGTTCTCTAGCTAAAGAAAGAAAAATCCTTGGTGAGATGGAGTTTTCTTGATATCTCTGTAATTGAACCATCATGAAAATATTTGAGCAAGTTTTACTGCTGTATGCCCTTACTAACACCAGTCAGTATAGAAGACCTGAAACTCAGTGCTTTTATTGAGACACCATAGTTACCAAGGTTAGAAAGTTCAGTCTACCCTGATCTACACAGAGTAGGTATCGAGGTTTTTATTTCAGAGATTTTCTTAGACAAGTTACTATCCAAAGCTAAAGATTCTTACCCATTTTAACTTTTTCTTTTACTCTTAAATGACCACAGTTTGGGGATTAACTATTTATCCATAGCTGGGACACTAACACTCACTTGTCCTATTATATATAGTAATTTCTACATCATATTCTTACACACACATACACACACACATATATATATATATATATTTAAAAAAAATTTTAAATAAAATACTTTGAACCCTGATTTCTCAAAGACATTAAAAATAAAAACCTGTAGTACAATTAGTATAATTAAAATTTTTTATTTTTTTCATCAGTAATGAATACAATGCTTGTTTTCCAATTTATCAAGTGTTAAAATATTTCATTAGTTTGGAGATTTTTTTTCCAGTTATGGCATTGAAATTAGATCGATATTGTTACTTTGTTAAAATTCAAATTAGGCTTAGAAAAGTATAAATATTTTTTTTTAATCATTCCCTCTCTCATCTCCCACCCTCAAAGCAAGGCAATAAAACCACAAAGATGCAAGGAATGATGGGATGTGAGAAAAAGAATTTTCACATTGTCATAATATCGCTTTCCTCCAGCTATGAGTTGAGTAGCATGATGTATTGAATTCTCTAGCCTTGGTTGGCAACTAGTCTACTGCAGAAAGTAATAGCAACCTACTACAGGAAAATCTGCCTAGTCAGTCATGTCTCAAAAGAGACAAGATCGTCCAAGCATGTATCATGTATAGCAATCGACTGAATGAATACAATAATTTTTTTATTTCTAACTTTTTTGTTTTGCACCAATATTTAAGAATATAAAGTATTTTAAACTATAAACAAGAAAGCTTTTAAAAGTTTTGATTTTGTTTATAAAATTGTCCTAAAAATTTTTCATATTCTTCTAATTAAACTCTGAACTTGATTTCGACTTTCATCATCTAATAAACTAAAGAATAGAGTGAAAGTTTTTCACATAACACTTTGCATCCGTTAACATTGAGAAATGCTGCTAAGACTTTCTGTAAAATACTATTGAATGCTTTTTTGTAGTACTATCATTTTGTTTCTATGATAACACGGCTTATCACGTTGAATACACAGGTTCTCGCTCGATCACCAAAGTTAAGCAACGTTGAGCCTAGTCAGTACTTAGATGGGTGACCGCTTGGGAATACCAGGTGCTGTAAGCGTATAGTGACAGATGTGCGTTGTGGTGCAGTGGATATTGGCTCGGAAAGAGAAATCGGTGAGCCGAGTTCGAATTTCAGTTGAATACCCTGCATTCACTTAAGTACTGGTACCCTTGGGAAAGGTATTAATCCGTCCGTTCCCTCCAATTATGGGTTAAATAACAAGGGTAGGTCTTGGGGACCCTGCTCTTAAAAACAAATCCCAATGAATCGTGAAAAGAAAAATGTAAAAATAAAATAACCTTACCCAAAATCACTGGTTATGACCTTAAAATGATCCCATAAGGATTGATAGGTCGTTAAGCCTCAAAAACAAACAAACTATGATAACAGCTCGGGCATTTTTGGGACTCCTTTTTAGCTCACAGTTTGAAAGGTACTGCTTTTTTTTTTTTTTTTTTTTTTTTTTTTGTCTTTGGGAGATTTTCTTGCATAAAATCCTGACATCAAAGAAGACCTCTTGCAATAAAGAGAAATATTAATATAATAATCTTAGCTTAATTCTTTGCATGTCACTTGAGTTGAGAATGCTTGTGGGGAGTGAAATGTCAATAAAGACATTTTTAAAACATTTAAACTTCCAAGTTGTTTCCCATATTCCATCTTTCATATAAACATATCAGTGTATGAATGTAAGCTATATAAATTGAATTACAAAATGGAAAAGAACCTTTGGCAATATTTAACCTTTTTGCCTGTAAAAGAACAGTTATTCCATTGACACCCCCATTACCATTCTGCAAAGGGGGAAGCACGTTCGATATATGAAATTTCTCTTTTCTGTATTTTCTTTTTCTCATTTTCCGATGTTTCCATTTTCATTTTCCGACATTTTCTTTTCCTACATTTTATTTTCTCAATTTTTTTCTTTTTTATGCATAAAATGTAAACCTTAGAAAACAAAAAAATAGAAAAAATACATTAGAAAATAAAAAATACATTTTTTTTTAAATTTGGTGAGAAAAAATGTTTGTACTTGTTTCTTAGAAACAATTATCAAAACTTCAATTCTGTAGCTTTTTATTCTATCATCTAAAACATTTTAGTTTGCATATGAAGCACAGTAAAGACACTTAACATTTCTTTTGATCATATCAAGAACTTTTTAGTTAACATAATAGCAGAAACATTTTATTAATAATTTTAAATATATAAAATGATCATAAGATTAGCCCTTATTTTCTGGAATCCAAACATCACACAATCAACTTACAAAAAATGATCTGTCGAAGCACTGAAATATATAAATTTAATTCAGTCATTACAATCTTTTAAATTTGTTCACTGAAACAATCTTGTTAAATATTTCACTTTGCTTTATTTTATTTGATTCAAGTTCTTAACAATGACTTTTAGTACATGACAAAACTTGACCAATTACACAGTCTTACAAATCTGTATGTTTTGGCTAACTTTTTTTAACCATTTTGGGATTTTGAATCTAAAAATATGATCAGTTTTCCTGCTTCAGAAAACCATACCTTATGTAATTCCAATTTTTATTGCAAATGTTTGACTATGTAAAGTGATTATCTCCAAGGACTGTTTTCATTTATAACTTAGAATAAAACAATAACACTGTTATCATCATGCATTTTCATAATATAAAAAATCAGGTATTTGAGTTAAGATTTCAATAACATTCATGATTTTTTTTCAGGAAGCGTTCCAGATTAATTTCACTACTATGAGAAATTTGGCTATAAATAGATTTTTATTTTATTACTTAAGTATTTTTAATACTTAAGTTACCTGTATGGTAAAAAAAAATATTGAAAATGAATTTCATTTTTTTGGACTCATCATCCCAAAATTAGCTAAGAAAATATTATCTTGCACCAAAACATGTAAACCAGTGTTCTCAGAGGTCATCTCTGATAATTGTTTGTCATTGGCATGTAGATTATTATCCTCTCATTGTTCATTTAATATTTCATCGAGAATTTTTTTTTTTTTCATATGAATAGTTATTTTTGCTTCAAAATTGTATCTTTTACATTTTTTTAAAAAGTGTACACCTTTGTTCCTTTTTATTGCAATGAAATTTCCTTTTTTGTTCTTTTTTAATTAAAGGAATAATGTTTTGAGATTTGTTTTGTAAATACAGCCATTACCAAAATAAAAATGAAGGTCAACATCTTTTTCTTGAGTTGTTTTATAGATACTGCAGTTTACCAACATTTCAGGTGCATAAACAGACTACAATATTTGAGGTTATAATAAAATTTGAAATATTTTACATTCAAATTTATAAATCAATATTTTTATTGCAATTAGAATCATTATTTTATTTAAGTTATTTACATATAAAAACATTTGGCAAATTTAGGCCTTCATGCCTGCAAAAAAAGTAAGTTTCAAAAGGTTGTTTTTGTTTTCTCTCTCTCTTTGACACTGCTATTTTTTGTTTTAACTGCTTTCACTCCTCGGCAATGTTTATGGTTTTAAAATGAAATGGAATAAAACATAAATATATGAAAGGGCATTTATATATATATATATATATATATATATATACAATTTTTTTTTTTTTTTTGCTCTTGAAAACTGACAACAAAAACAATAAACACTATATATTAGATGGTTTATTTACAATATTTATTGGAATGG
Source organism: Ascarosepion bandense (assembly GCA_037127315.1). Lineage (NCBI taxonomy): Eukaryota > Metazoa > Mollusca > Cephalopoda > Sepiida > Sepiidae > Ascarosepion > Ascarosepion bandense. Next base: position 713,304 of record JBBBDQ010000367.1, read on the forward strand.
TTAGCAAAACATAGACTAATTGCCAATTGATTCAAATTTTATGAAATAATAAAGATTTCCTTATAGTTGGTTCACATATTTTAATAATTTAGTAAATGTTTGTAAATTTATGAATACAAAATTGTTTTCGCATTTATTTCTATATAAATTGGTAAATTATAAATATTGCATTAGTTTTTAGAATGTTGTAAATATAAATTGTTCTAGTAACATGTAATGAGGAAGGAGGGCCTGGAAAATGTAATACTCACAGAACAGAAAGAAGGAAAAAGAGACAAGGGAAAATGGCATGGTATGCTTGAGCAAATCGATGGCAAAGCAGGGTTTGGGAAAAGATACCAAGAAGAAAAATATTGAAAGTGACAAGAGACTGGACCAAGTGTAAGTCCATGATTCAGGATGACTACATCTTGAAGGGACACAGGACATGAAGAAATATACAATCTAATAGTGTTTAATATTTTTGTTGTAAATTCTCAAAAACAAAAATATATAAATTCATCTGTTTAGGCTTTGTTATAATTCTAATCATTGCTTTTTAAAACAATAAACATTGCCAAGAAGTAATGGTAGTTAATATATTAGAAGTGCCAAGGAAAAAAAACATCCTTTTGACTTTCCATCATTTTGCAGATACCAAGATGCAAGCTTTTCAAACATTCTTTATATGTTGAAGTGCATGTAAATCCATTTTATTATACATTTTTGTTTTACATTATGACTAGAATTACATTAAATATGGCACATCATGCATCCCATAACTCATTAAGGTAGTAGGAGCACCATATGTACTGCAGCTAGAACAGAACTTGTATGTCTAGAGTTAGTTAACTTGGCAGAGTCATTCTCTCTTCAAGTTGGTTTTGAATTCAGTTGTCCTTCTAGACTGGTGGCCGTATCAAAACAAGGGAGCCCAGTCAACCCTGCTATTTAACCCATAGATAAAGAATAAATGAATCCATACCTTTCCCCTGAATATTTGTTTAAAAGTAAATATAACAAGCTTAACCAGAACTCAAACTCAGTTGGCCAGTTCCTTTTTCCAAATCGTTATACTACCTCCACATTAAATAAGCCATAAAATAATTTTATGTATTATTACACATACATACATGTAAACAGAAAAGTGTGTCTATACATACATACGCATACAAAAATATTCTACATACATAGATTTAAAAACTAATCATCATGCTTTAATACACATAATCTCTCACCAATAAGAATCAACCCTAAACAACATTCCAGTATACTGTCCATTTGTAAAATTATTTTTTCATCTTTAATTTGGTCTCTGAAGAAGATTTAATAAAAGTGAAACATGTTAGATTGAGACACATTTCCTACCTTGTTCTTTATTTATTCTATCATCACACACACACACACACACACATATTCATTGCTCTCACTAGTCGCTAGAGCACTTTTAGAGAGAGGTAGATTTCATGTAAACTGTGACTACTTATGGCTTTACACTACATTCTTTAATTACTGAATTGAACACAGTTTGGTTTGGCTATCAAATTGAACACTTTCAGTCATCGGGGTTTGTTTACATCTTGTGAATAACCTGTTGTGAAACCTACTTATCTCTGCCATTACACAGATAGCTCAGTGGTAAGATGTTTGTCCAATGACAAATTAGTTGGATTTTGATCCCTGCTTGAAGCTACATGGATAATCTAGCTTCGCTGAAGAGCTGTGAAACAGCAAAACAGGCTTTTCTGCAGACGATTAATTAATATAGACCTTAAGCAATGCTAGTACCTAAAATAAAAATTAAAATAAAAAAAAAAGTCAGTTTATAATATACACCTGATGACTGTGTAATGTATGAAATTCAGAGTCATGTATTAAATGTCGGATAATATGTATGTTTATTAATAAGCACAAAGAGTTTGTCACTTTAACTGCACAAACTCATACCAACTCTGAAGTTTCGTGAGGACACTGTTATGATGTTCTCCCATGTAAACCACCCCTGACGAGTGAGAACATCATAAGTGTTCTCACAAAACTTTGATGAGCCTGCTCAGTTAAAGTGACAAATTCTTTGTGCTTATCAACACACACACACACACACACACACACTCTCTCTCCCCACTCTGATATCTAGCACTTTATTATAAAAAAACCTGCTTGCCAAAATATATATATATATAGATGAGATTACTTTTTTAAATATCCAATCTTTTTTTAATTCATTAAATCCAATAAAATAAAACTGTCAATGGAAATCAAAATGACCTTCACTTAGTTGTTTGACTGGGACAAGAAATGGCTTGTAAATTTATTTTATCACCTTCAAAACGAAACTGATCTCTTTTAATCATCTTAGTGAACCATTGTTGCTGTCCATCAGTATGGCTGATGCTAACCTCCAGGAGAGCACTGACTCGAAGAGGAATGTTGGTTTAATCTGTTGCGCCAGACAGTTTTTCTTGTCAGCCTCTGCATTGCACATTTATAAATCTACCATTCATCTGAGTATTGAATAGTTGTCATCTCAATGTCCTCGACAAAATCCAAAGAAGGATCTTCAATGTAATCAGTCCTGCCTTGGCTTCTGGATTCCACTCACTTTCTCACTGACATGTTGTGGCTTCCCTCTGTCTTTTCTACAAATATTTTTATGGCAACTGCTCTGCTTTCTTATGGTGCCCTGACCATGTGAATTTAAGCATGCTACTAGATTGGCATCTAGGTCCCACACTTTCACTGATGAAACATCTAAATGTAATCATTTCTTCTTCTCCAACAGTTTTTTTTTTTTTATTGCACAGGGGAATTCCCTTTCATTTACTTGTTTCCCTGACAGCTACAATCTACAAAAATCTAAATGCAGCATCAATTGCCATCTTCTTGAATCACATTTATCTTTTATCTTTTATTTAATACCCGCTGTATCCAATCTTTTCCCTCACTGTAACCCCACTACACACTTGTCGTTTCTATATTTATTGCTATATAAACAGACATAGAAACCATTTGTCCGTGCATTAAATATTGCTGCCATATCGGGTCTGGTGCTCCTGTTGTGCATCTCTATATTCATGACAAATTCCAAAGCATCTTAAAGCATCTTCAGTTCTAAATATTTTTCATTAAATTCAAGGGAGGTAATGATCAAATCTTTCAATGATCTTGCTTACGTTCTGGAATTATTAACGTTTTTATCTTATTTCTTATATTCATTTTCCCCCTTTATACATAATTTTTTAAAAAATGAGACTTACAAAGCGAATTAATGCTTTTGTCTTGTTTTGTCATTTGTCAACAAAAAAAAAATATTTTGAAATGGTGTCAAGACACTGTACGTCTTTTTCAGTTAATTTGAGGGTGCTGAATCTGAAAATGGCATTACTTTTTGTTGGTTTGCTACCGTTTTTGGTGTACTGAAATGCCACATTTTTGAAAAAAAAAGCATTTTTTTTTTTACGTGTGTTCTGTAAATATGATCAGTGACCATATTTCTCAAAGTAAAATTATAGAAGCCTATCAATTCATACTTAAATCAATGAATATTGGTTTGCTTATTGAGAAATGCTATTTTTTCAATAACAATCAGACCCTAAGACTTTAGAAATAACACAATTGAATATACCAAGACCAACAAGAATTTTCATCAAATCATTTAATAGAGATTTTTTTTTTCCCCTTTAATCATTTCACCCCAAGCAAGACCACCACTGGTGTGCAGGGGTTACAGTAAAAGAAAAAACAAGTTACAGGGATTCAAAAATGGGATAAATGGAATTCAAAGATTTAGGAGATGGCAGTGTTGACAGTCGGCATTTAAACTTATGGAGATTGTAGTTATCAGAGAAGCAACTAAATGGAAGGAAGTTCCGCAGACGGGAAGTACAAAAAAAGAAACTGTTAGTGAAAGAAGTGGTTACATTCAACTATTTTAATGGTAAAAAATGCCAATAAAGTAGCACACGTATATTCATGTGGGAATGCATCTATAAGTAAGATAGAAATTTTAAATGAGGCTCAGGTGGTTACATAAGAATGCTCATAACTTTTTTACACTTAAAACTGAATGTATCTTGAAACATTTTCTTGAGCACCAACTTTTATAAGGTTTCAAGTAATTCCTACTAAACTTCAATTCTGATGCCTAGGCTCCACCAAGTCTGAACAATTGACAGTAATTGCCAGTATTAAAATTTGGATTTAGCAATTATAGGAAAACTTTTTTTTTCCTAACCGCTCATAAGAACTTCAAGTTTTGGATTTTATTTTATTTTTTTTCATTTTTTGTCTATCCATTGTAAAGCAAAACTGCAAACTGAATTAAAGTAAGACATTTTTTTATTGCTGCAAATAAGAATTTCAAGTTTAGGATTTAAAAAAAAAATTTTAATTTTTTTGTGTATTCAGTAAAAAAAAAAACTTCAAGTTTGGAATTTTTTTTTTTTCTTTTTCATTTAAAAATTGTAAAATTTAAATTAAAAGCACCATGTTTATTTTAATCTTTTTCAAGGTAACTTTTAAAATGCATCCACAAGTTTGTTTTTATGAATGAAAATTTAAGTGTGAGGTCTTCCTAATCTGTTGATAGCTTTCAAATTGTTTATGGAACCCCTGTACAGGAGTGGCGTGAAATAACGTGTTTTTTCACATCAGTTGCAGAAAAGTATCTGACAGCTAGGGAGTTGGTTCTTCCACCTTGATTTTACAAGGAAGGTCACCTGATAGATCTCTCTACCACCATGTTGTCCTGTTCGCTGCTTTTTTTTTTTTTTCTCAATGATAGTAGTTGGAATCCTTTACAAGGAATTTTTATTTCTTCAGTGAGGCCCGCACTTCTCAGCCAGCCAGAGATTTAATTAGAAATGTGTAATATAGTGGAAATTGGGTGAGATACCAAGAGGAAAAGTGTTAAGAGCGACAAGGGATAGGGGCAAGTGGAAGTCCGTGATCGCTGACATCCTGAAAGAACACGGCATGTAAAGAAGAATATATAGCATATCAAAAACTTTACAATTTTATTTTTTTAATGATAAATTGTAAATATCTATAATAAAATTGATAATAAATACAAGAACAATAGTTCGGATAAATAATAAAAAGGTTTTATTGGTTGTTACATCACATTAGCGATTTTGATTTGATTTTCTTATAATGGATTTTTGTTCATTGTGATAGCCTCGTAAAGGAACAAGGTACAATACTTGAAGAAAAGGGAGATAAGTCTTGCAGATTTGATAACGAAATATAAAAAATTCACAAAACATTTTAATTTTTTTATTTCTATAAATAATCTAAAATTGTTTTAAATAATATCACTACAATATAATCAAAATACTTGAGAAAAGAAATGGAAATTTAAAATAGCTTCTTAGTTAAAAACAAAATAGTGTAAACAATATAATTATTAATTTTAATATCAGCCGGTTTTAAAATGTCTCAGTCAAGAAAGAAAGAATAACCAAAAAAGCTGGACATAATGGTTGCCTCTTCATAAATAATATATTTAATAAATACATATGTATCCAATGAATGAATATACAGGTAAATATTTCATATAACTACATTATTTAATTACCAATTGTATAACTTGAGCCATCGAAAAAGAGAACTTTCAATTCAGTTCTAAATATTTTTCATTAAATTCAAGGGAGGTAATGATCAAATCTTTCAATGATCTTGCTTACGTTCTGGAATTATTAACGTTTTTATCTTATTTCTTATATTCATTTTCCCCCTTTATACATAATTTTTTTAAAAATGAGACTTACAAAACGAATTAATGCTTTTGTCTTGTTTTGTCATTTGTAAAACGTTGTTAAACAGGTAAGCTTTCAGAATTTTATAAAATGTTAATGTTTTTATAAAATTCCAATGGATTATATACTTTGATAACATTTGTTTTGTTATGATTTAAATTTATATGTATATAAAAAAAAAATGACTGGTCTAGAGATCAGTGTTTCTCAATATTTTTAACTTCAGGTCGCACTTGTAGAAAAGCTAAAACTCTGGGAGGTGCTTTAATTTTTAATAAGTAAAACCAAGGAAGATTGGGAGTGCAGTTTTCATTTAAAGGGATTTATTGAATAATCAGCTTCTTTTTTTTTATGCTAATAATGACGGATGTAAATCTCTTGATGAGGGTAAAAAGGGAAAGGATTATCCACTCTTAGACTTAGACTTAGGCTCCATGTTTAAGTGAAGTCCATGCTATGTGCTTAGTGTCTCTAGCTTTTTAAAAAAATATTTTTTTTTAAAAAACTTGAAATAATTCATAAATTATTCTTCTAGATATCAGCTTGAAATGAGTAAATCCGAGAGCCAAGTTTGAATTTCAGTTGAATTCGTTGAATACACCTTAAAGAAAGGTATTAATCCATCTATTCTCCCTCCAGTGATGGGTTGAATAGAAGCACAGATTGGATTCTATAGCCTTGGTTGGCAATCAGTCTACCATGGAAAGAAATGTTGACCTACTGCAGAAAAATCTCCTGCCTAGTCAGTCAATGATCAAAATAGATATGATCACCCAAGCGTGTGTCACATGTGGTACTTAATTTACTGACTGACAAATTAGGATGATACTTTTGCCATTACAATTGGTTCCCAAAAATGAAAATTACTGATGATTCTCTTAGTGTAGCTTAGATGTGGCACAAGGCCAAAAGTATAGAGCACCCAGTGAGGATCGTACTCAGTTGTAAATGTTCTAGTGAGACAAGCTTGCTAACCATTGCATCTTTTGTGTCCTAGTGATTTTCTAATAAAAGCTTACATATGGCACAAAGCCAAAAGTATGAACCATCTATTAAGTATGGACCTCACTACTAGTTATAGGTTTCTGCCTATAGCCAATTAATGTCTACTATCCACAAAATTGAATGGTGGGCATTAATGGGTCAAATGTAACAACTTTTATAAGATAGAGATAGTATCTATCTTTTTATAAAATTCTGTGACTTCTATTTTTCCATTTGTCGCACCCTCTAGATAGCTATCAGTCAGTCAATTGCCATACATGATACAAGCTTAGACGATCATGTCTCGAAATGGACGTGACTGACTGGGCAGAAGATTATCCCACAATAGGTTGTCATTGCTTTCTGCAGTAGACTGGTTGCCAGCCAAGGCTATAGAACCCAGTCTGTCCTGTTATTTAACCCATAACTGGAGGGAAGAGATGGATTAATACCTTTTCCAAGGGTATTTGCGTGTAAGTGAATGCAACAAATTCAACTGGAATTCAAACTTGACTCCTCGATTTCTCATTCCGGGCCGATATCCACTGCACCACTTGAGAAGTGGAAACAGTTAAGGGGTTACAAAGTACAGTTTGTTTTACTAGGGTGTGTAGCTTAATACCAGAATTTTTTTGGAAAAATTGTTTTATTATTTAACATACAGAATGCTCTCACTATTTTAAAAACAAATATTAAATAATATTAAATGTTTTATTGTTTTATTATTTCATGAACACAGTAGGGAGAGTAGAGTTTGTAAATCTCAATAAAAAATGTTAGTGATAACTTCAAAAATACTGTGAGGATTGTAATTCAATATACATTAGTGTTTTGCAAAAAAATCTAGTTATTTCAATTTAGTTTTCGAAAATCTCTTTTCAGTAACTAAATTAAAAATTTAGGTTTTCTTTTTTTAATTGAGATAATTATTTCATCTTCAAATTATAAACTGCTTTTACTGTATTTCTTCCCCCCACTACATATATGAATCCGTCAATATTAGTTATTATCATCAATATTAGTCTAAAGAAGTCCTTTCAAAGTACGAAATGTGTAGGGTAGGAGTTTTGGGGGTATTTTTTCCATTTTTGTTATTCCACATTGGGAAACTAGATGAAAATTCAGTAAAATATTTTTCCTTCTGGTTAGTTGATTTTTATTCAAGAAAAAATACTGAAAAAAAATATAATTATGAAGAAATCTTTCATGCATAAAAAAAAGTTACGGCCAATCAAAAATTGACAATTTGCCACATATTTGTCTGAAACAGTGATGGTAGAATTATCCCAAAATTTTTAATTTAATTTAATGTAATGATAAGGAATATGGTAATAAATAATGAAAAAATCAGCACATCTTAACATTCTCTTGATGTAGAATTATAAACAGTATTTATTTCATTCCCTCCTGCTACATGTATATGAATCCACCAATAAAAACATTTAGTCTGAAGATGAACTTTTGAAGGATGAAACATAAATTCTTCGATTTTGTTATTAAATTACCCACTTATTTTACAAGAAATATTTAGACAAACTGTGATGATTCGTCCATACTTGTATATCAAGGGGTTTACATTTTGACATTATTTTGATTTGCAGTCATAATTTAATCATTTTAAATCTTATGTATTTTCTTTTGGGGTTATAAGGGGCTTAGCATGCCAAACAGGATTGTTTAGCCATTTGTTCTTGAGAAAAGTGAACCATATATGGCAGAATGTATGGTAACTTACTCAATACACAATTTAATGAAAAATAAAATTGAATTTATCAAAAACAACATAATATGTTCTACCTACAGTTGTATTTCATATAATTTGCTTATTTTTCTTTCTGTTATATTTTTTTAATTTTCTTTTCTTTTCCAGGTGTGTGAACTGACACGGGTGTTGAATGATAAAAATAAATATATATCAACTCTGGAAGCATCTATTGAGAAGCTAGGCCAGTTATTGGCACAGCAGCATGTAAGTAACACTTTTTATCTTTAATACAAAAGATGGCAAATTTTTAATTTAAAAAAAATGTCTTTAATTCTATTTTCATTGAACTCCACGCACATCTATTGTACAGGTGTAGAGGCTCATCCCTTGTTTCCGGTTTTCTCTTTTCCAATCTTACTCTTACGTAGCCCCCTGTGCATCAGTGGCGTTACCGCCTTGCTTGGGGTGATATGATTAAGAAAAAAAAAAAGTTTACACATCAAAATGTGGGTAACTGAATGACAAAATGAAAAAAACAAAAAACTCCCATGTTATGTGTTTCAGCCTTCAAATTGTAAACTGCATTTACTGTATTTCTCCCACACTACATATATAAGAATCCATTAGTATTAGTCTGAAGAAATCCCTTCAAAGAACAAAATGTGTAAGAGTTTTTTTGTCATGCCACATTAGGAATCCAGATAGAAATACTAAAAAACATTTTTCCCACCACTTCATTTATTCAAGAAAAATATTGAATAAAATCTGAAACAAAAATGTATTTATGAAGAAATTTTTTGTGCAGAAAAAAAAAATTGTGGCCAATCAAAAATTGCCCATTTGTCAAACATTTGTCAAAATGTCGGCATTAAAACATATTGAATTTAGCACTATAGAAATGACATTGAAACAAATCTCTAAAGAAATATGTGCCTGAACAAAACACCATAAATAGCTTTTATTTACTTTTTTCAAGTTCTATTTTAATGAAGACAAAGAAAAAGGCTTAAATTCAGGGTACAAATGGCTTCCTACAATTATATCAATGCCACTTTTCACCTCCCAAGATCAAACAACTTTCACTTGTCTTAAATTGAAATGTCTTTTTAGTTCACAATGCAACAAGAAGAACATAGTAAACTGTACGTTTTTCTAAAAAGAAGGTCTTTACAGATTTGATTTTTAGCTAAAATCACACTGCTTCTCTTATATTTTTGAATATTCTTTTCTCAAAGCATTTTTGGGAAACAATGAAGAAATTCTGAAAAACATTTTCTCCTTCAATTGGCCAATTTTTATTTGAAAATAAATGTTGGATAAAAATCTGAATCAAAAAGCATGATTATGAAGAAATCTTTAGTAGTTAAAAGAAAGTTACAGCCACTCAAAAATTGTTGATTTGCCTGTTATGGCTCCTGAGGTTTTTCTTCTGGTAAAGAGAATCGTAAGAATCAATTCATGCTTGAAATGTGGATTCATTTCTATCTCTACAAAAACCATGAAATACTGCAGAAACAAAATACAACCTTCACGTTGCATACACTAATACAAAAAAAATGTCTTGTTTTACATGAAAATTCAAAGGTGGCTGATGTGAGACTACAGATTTGGCATAAGTTCTGTCAAGTTTCTTTTATATGAAAGAGTACAGCAACTCTAGTTTTGTTTTTTCATTCAAAAATATGACACTTACCACATGACCTGTGCAAATAGAATTATGGGATTCCTATCAGTATTTAATCCCCTTGCACTGGCACCAAGATAACGACATTGTCAGATATTTGTCTGAAATGTCAGTGTTAAAATACAGAGCACATCATAAAATACAAATGTTCAAAGTTCATGCCAGCAGAAGTTTTTTTTAAGTACTTTTCTTCTCTTTTTTTTTTCCATAAAGCAGGATTAAGAAAATGCCAAATGAAGAACCTATTTGAAGTCAGCTGCTTACTGAGCTGTGAATGTTGGTCAGTCAGTTAATTGCCATTCGTTATACACGCTTGAGCAATTATGTCTCATTTGAACAATTAGGCAGAAGATTTTCTTGCAGTAGATTGCCATTTTTTTCTGCAGTAGACTGGTTGCCAGCCAAGGCTATAGAACCCAATCTGTCCAACCATTTAATTCTTTTATCCAGATCAGTCAGTTAATTACCATATGTGATACACACTTGGATGATCATGTCCCGCTCAAGACATTAAGCAGAAGATTTGTTTGCAGTAGGTTGCCATTACTTTCTGCAGTAGACTGGTTGCCAGCCAAGGCTATAGAACCCAATAACTGGAGGGAAGAGATGGATTAATACCTTTCCTAAGGGTATTTGCGCATAAGTGAATGCAAGTTCTGAGCTGATATCCACTGCACCACAACACAATCTAACCATGTAGCGTAAATAAGAGCTCAGTTTGAAATTCCCTGTAAGTAATCTGGATCAACATACACAAAGGCTGGAGTGCAATATGATCGAAACATTGTGATAAAAACAACAAAGATGAGGACAATAGTCTGCTTGTAAATAGTGTAAATAATGACAACTCCTTATCCCAGAAATTCAGACCAAGAGGTTCAGGTGGTAATAACAACAAAGATGAGGACAATAGTCCACATGTAAATAGTGTAAATAATAATAATTCCTTATTCCAGAAATTCAGACTGAATAAAAACTTGTCTAAATTTCTGGAATACTAGCCCATTTCCACTGAGTGCAAGTACACACTGCCCAACCCAGGAATTGAACTCCCAATCATTATGTCACTAAATTTGCAAACCAATGCTTTAATGCATTAGGCCAATGTCCTGTAGATCTGAGCATTGGTTTGTGACTTTGTGTAAAGGATGGATAAAATTCTTCATCAAACTTCAGACTAGCAACAATGTCAGTACTAATGTGACTTCTTGGTCTTTTGCAGGGCTCCACACACACAGAGGAAGCCATTAAAAGCTTTGAGGAACAACTGAAGAATTTGCAGCAAGAATTGAGACAACATCACAAAGAAGGGCAGCAGTCTTTGACTAGTCTTCGCACAGAACTGCAGAACAAATCTGAAGTCAAGCACACCACTGTTGTACAGGTGAGATTCTATCATCATTAATTCCTTTTCTCTCTCTCTCTCTCTCTCTCTCTATATATATATATATATATATATATATATATATATATATATATAAAAGAATGAAATGTTCACCACTTGCTACCCATGTTTCAACCATATCAGTCTCATCAGACTGTAAGGGCACGTGTAAGGTGAGTGTGTACACATATGCAAAAATGAACATTTTCAAGAAATGAAATTTTCAACAACATTTAATTGAATTGGAATATTAACAAAGAAAATCTTCAATATAATTGCCATCATTTGTGATGCAAAGGTTAATGTGCTTTGAAAGATTCATGTGAGTTAGATGTTGTCAATTTTTGTCTACATTGTTGTCAATTTTTGCATGCTAACTCTTTATGCAGTAAATAAAGTGTGTTGCATCTGTGATTTTCATTGACTACACCTTCTTTAGTATACCCCAGAAAAAGAAGTCAATTCTTTCTTCATTCAAGAAAACCATGTTTAATCTGTACGAGTAAAAAAAATATAATTAATGAGATTTCCTATATGAAATTTAGAAACATCCTGTGTGTATATAAAGGATGAAATGAGTAAATTAGTGCTATTTTATATTCTTAATTTCACACATCTGTGTTATCTGCTTTTAATTTTGCCAATTGCATAGTATATTAGGGTCAGTTGTGCAATGTCTATGAGAAAGAGAGCACCATGACACAATTTACTCTGTCAGAAATTTTGAAAGAGCATGCTGTACTGCTTGGCATTCATACGAGAAACTTCGAAAGAACATTTAAGAGTGTTTGGATGTCAACCTGAGGACAGTGCAGGAGGGATTCTAAAAGATACCAATGAGTCTAATGGTGATGACAAAGGTACGGAAGCTAAGTAAACTCACTCTGATTGTTCTGATGAGAAAAGAACTGCTGAATTTGTTTGTGAGAGCCTCAGACTCAGCAGGGAGGCCTGCACCAGGTACCTTGATGGGGTAAATGTTGCTCTAGATCAGGAACGTGGATGCTAGAAAACCTTATCTATTTTTGCTGAATTTAAATGAAAATTTATCCATCGCACCGTCTGTGTGTGTGTGTGTGTAGGATGAAATAGGTAAATTGATGCTATTTTATATTCTTAATTTCACACATCTTAATATTGTGATATTTTTGCGTTATATCAAGTATTAAGAATATAGTAACTAGGGTCTGCAAGTTAAATGAGAGAGTTATCAATGATAATGTTTTAACTTTGAATCTGCAGTTATCTCCCTTTATATATATATATATATATATATATATATATATATATATATGACAACATATTTACTTTTGACAAATTGTTGGATGATAAGTGCCTTAAGTTTTATGTTTTTTGATTTTAATTGAAATTACACTTTTCTACTCAATTTTAATCATGAAATTATTATCACTATTTTAAGATTTATATGTATATATATATATATATATATATATATATATATATATATATATATATGATAAAAATAGTGTTCTTTTTATTTTTTTAGTTGCTAAGGACATTTTGTTTTGTTATTATTAGTTACTTGGTTCAATAAATTTATTTTGTTTTTTGCCTTGAAAAAGTCCACATTGGATGAAACACTTTGGCAACTAATACAGTTTTTCTATTGTCTTTTACATACATACATACATACATATATATATATATATATAAGAGGAGGCATTTTTTTTAATTTTTTTTTTAATCATATCACCCCAAGCAAGGCGATAACGCCACTGATGCGCAGGGGGCTACGTAAGGGTGAAAAGAATGGAAAAGAGAAAGCCGGAAACCACATCCTAAACAGGGAACAAGGGATGAGCCTCTTCACCTGTTCAATGGTGGAGTAATGGTTAACAGCATGGATTGAGGAATCAGAGAGCCAAGTTTGAATTCCATTCAAATTCATTACTTTCATTTATGTGCTAATACCCTTTGGAAAGATATGAAGCCATCTCTTCTCCCCCCAACTATGGGAAAATAGCAGGACAGACTGGTTTTTATAACCTTGGATTGCAAGCGGTTTAGGAGAAGGAAAACTCTAAATTCAAACCAGTCTGGAGAGGGTTGTACTCCGTCAGGCTGTCATGTCCAAAGAAACACGACCTCTACCACAGCTGCAGTACATGTGATGTCCCTACAATTAATGAGTCATGAAATATCTGGATCTGGATATATATATATATATATATAAGTTAGGGATTTTTTATTTATTCTTTAAGTTCTTCATAGCTGAGCTGGTCATTGAATCTAACTACAGTTTTCTTCTGCCCAGGTAGGCGCATGTTTGAATCCTGCCAGAAACCACATATTTTACTTCAATAAGATTTCTTGAATATTTCAGCTAGTTGATGAAAATAAATATTTTATTTATTAAATAAATAAATAAATGGAGCAAATATGTATCCACCTAAACAACATTTAAAATGGTAAAACATACATCAGTCAGTCAGTTAAGTATTATACTTGACAAACATTTGAGCAATCATGTCTCATAATTCATAGCTGAGTAGGCAGAAAATTTTCCAGCAGTCATTTTTCATTTCTTTCTGCAGTAGACTGGTTGCCAACCAAGGCTATAGAACCCAATCTGTTTTATTATTCAAACCATAGCTGGAGGGAGAAGAAAATGGAATAATACCTTTCCCATTAGTATTTGCACGTAAATGAATGCAATGAATTCAACTGGAATTTGAACTCAGCTCTCTGATTTCTCATTTCGATCCAATATCCATTGCACCACAATGTGTATCCTGAATATATATATATATATTATTTATAATGTGTAGTCTTGATTCCTATGTCTACACTGTTTATATCTACAAGTGCTCTCTCAATGATATCTAAAGGGGCTTGTGGTTCGTTTCGTCACCCTTTAATAAATTTTAAAAAATAAACTGATAAAGTCTTCTGATACCCAGTCTAGAGAAGTGGCTCCCATATGCTACAGCATGCCTCACAGGAAGAGAATAACTGGTGAGGTGGAATGATTAAAAGATAATCAGTGATTCAGAAACAGTTTTTAAAAAATTCATGTGCCATTAAATCAATATGAATTCAAAATTTAAAATATTATTATGGATTACTTGTAATTGCATGCATGAGTCCCAGTATACATAGTTATAAATAATTATTGACCAATTTTATCAATGTGATATTTTTGCATTATCAAGAACTATATTTTAAAGAAATGGCAAGAAACCTGGAACAACTGTCAAAACAACAAATTATTTAAAATCAAACCCATCCTTAAAGAAACAACTACCAAAACCCAGTAAATCACGCAAAAAAGTGATTATATCCCGTATTCAAATAGGACATACACACATAACCCAATCTTATCTCCTAAAGAATGAAGAACCTCCCGAATGCATTGTATGTCAAGAACCAAATATAGTAAAACATGTTCTACTCAACTGCAGTGACTTTACATATATCCGACAATATCTCTACAATGTTAACAACCTGAAAGATCTTTTTGAAAAAATAAACTCTAATACTATTTTAACCTTCCTCAAAAAGGTCAAACTAAACTCCAAAATATAATCTAAGTAAAGATCCGAAGATCAAAAATATATCTGACCCTCACAAAGTGAAAAATTTAAAAAGTAATGCAACTTGAAAGCAATGGAAAAGTTTAAAAAGCAAGACATCTTCCAAAAATCTGTAAAAATAATATAACCTTACCCAAAATCATATGTTATGACCTTAAATGATCCCATAAGGATTGATAGGTCATTAAACCTCGAAACAAACATTTTTGCATTATATTAAGTATTAAGAATGTAGTAACTAGAGTCTGCAAGTTGAAGGAGAGAGTTATCAATGATAATGTTCTGGCTTTGAATCCACAGTTTTCTCCCTTTAACTTTCTCTCATTTTTTTTATTTTTAAATGTACATTCCATTACCAAATTTGGTGAAGCATGAGCAAATTTTCATTCCAAAAATATGGCCCAGAGGGAAAGAAGTTTAGAAACCACTGTTCTTGGGGAAACAATGATGACGATATATACATGAGAGAGTGATTGATTGCTCTGTTTTAAAAGTTTAAAAATTTGATGTTTATTTTTTTTTTCTCATTACAGAATTTTCAACAGACTCAGATTCCCAAGCCTGCCCCATTGTCTCATTCCTACAGCACAACAGACCTCTCAAAAATGGTCAGCTCTTCTCCAGAGTTTGAGACCCCGCTGAAAGTTCCTCATCCAATGCGAAATTGGGCCAGTCGTGGTCACATTGCACCCCCAACATTTGCACGCACCATACGCCGACGCAGTGATACATTTGATCCACAGTTACTACCAGCAGCCCACACTGGGGGTGGCTACATGCCTCCCACCAATCTGTGGCCCGGAGAGAAAACAATGCCAATCAAGCGTTCAAATTGTATGTTTGTGGCTGCTTCTGATTATGATCCCAAATTGTTCTCTGCCAGTGGTCATCCTCATCTTGAGTTGAAACTCAAGGAGGGAGATATTGTCCAAACAAAAGGTAACAAAATTAATGTGGTCTTCAGTTCATTGGTGCTAATGATCTTGAAAATGTTTTTTTTCTATTGAATAAAATATTTAGCATACCGAATGTACGCATATATATTTTGACTTCATGTGTAGTGCAACTACTGAAATATTTTTGCCTGAAACTCCTCATCATCCTCATTGTTTAACATTCGTTTCCATGCTAGCATGGGTTGGACAGGGGTTTTTTGATGGCTCTTTTCCAGACCACCTGATTTCGTGTAAGGCCTGGCTGTAATCTCAACTTCCTTAAACTGTCTTTGATAAGCTGGGTTTTACATGGTCCACCTATCAAACGTAATTGAACTATCATGAACTATTCAAGTGAGTTTTACAGCTGTATGCTCTTACTAACACCAAGCAGTTTAGGAGACTGGAAACTCATTGTTTTTACCAAATCATCATCTCTAGGAAGACTACCTACTAAGGTTTATTGATTTCAGCCTACCCTATATACCTGTACACCTACTCTGTAGGTGTACAGGTGCATAAGGTAGGTGTACAGGTTTTTATTTCAGAAATTTCCTTCTCTTAGACAAGTTGCCATCCAAAGCTAAAGTCTCTTATCCAGCCTAAGCAATTAAACTTCATACTAAAAACAGAAAAAAATTATCTGTGTATAGTGCAATTAGTCACTAAAAATGCATTATTTTTAAACTACTGTTTCTTTTTGCATATAAGAGGGCAAAAAATCACCTTGAAAAATTTGGGGTCATCTTATGCTACAATTCTAAAAAAGATACATCAAATTCCGAGTGATGGCTATTGGTAGGCTAACCTCAGCCTTGGTACAATAACCAATAACATACATGAAAATGTTCACATTATCAAATAAACTGATAATAAATGCAATAAAATCATTTCTATCTTATGAACAGATATATGTTTATATGGACTTTTGTCCTTGTTCTGGTGTGAAGAATCTGTCCCCCACTAAAGCTTGTAAAAGTGTTTTTGATACACCATTTATAAGATGGTTTGGTAAAATTTGATCAGAAAAATAATCTCCCAGAAACAAAATCTTCATTAAAAAGGCAAAAGTGGATTCACTTTAGATGCCTGAACATTTGATTTTTACTTTCATCAGTCCCATTATTAGATGTGGCCATCAGGTACAGCGGAACATCTGGCCAACCTCTTTCATATGTCTTGGTTTACACCATGAAAATACCTAATAAATAATAGACTATTCTGTTTTGATTGCATGAAAAGAAAGGAAAAACACTACTTTATTTCAGTGAGAAAAAGAAAAAAATACCAGGTAATCGATTTGACACTGCATTTATATGAACAGGATCCCCTAATAAAATGACAGATTAGGTTGAGCTTGAGTTTTGTTTAATAATGGCATATCAACACCTCTGTGGGTTATTTAATGCCAAAAAGGTGGGGCTTTAACATATTTTTTTAGTGTTCAAGTATAGTGAGAACATTGATTTAGTCAGATTTTAATGAAATTTTTTTTTATTTTTATTTTAGAAAACTGAAAATTTCTTCCAGTTTTGTATTCAAAAATGTTTTGCTGAAAATATTTTTTTTCCTTCAAAAATGTGTTATGGTAATAATTTTTTCTTCAAAAATGTATTGTTGGTAATATTTTTCCTTCAAAAATGTATATTTTTCTATAAAAGTCTATTTTTATGTATATATTTCTATAAAAGTGTAGTTTTATACTTTCATAGTGTTTTGATCCCAGTTTTGGGGTTAACTATTTGCCCATAGCTGGGACCCTAACAGGTGGTTCCATGCCCCTCACAACCTCCCAATCAGAGGCTTTGCTGCTGGATGAAAGATTAATCATTTACACTATTTACATTGTTCGAACTGTTATCATCATCTTTGTTCACATTATTCTGGCTGTTGTACACCCTTTGTTGTTTCTTCAACAGAAATAGCTGAAACGTTATGACTTTGACAACAGTCCAAACAATGTAAATAGTGTAGTTACAATACCTCATCTCAGAAATATAGTCAGATGTAGAAAAATTAATATTGTTTGATTCTGACAAAGATCTAAGGAAGTAATTCCAAAATGATGCAATCCACCCGACAGCAGAAGAGATTAGCAGGTGGGACGGAATGATTGAAAGACAATCAATATTTAGAAACAGTTTGAAAAATTCATCTGCCAAAAATAAATATGATTTCAAAATTTAAAATGTTATTGATTACTTATGAGACCCAGTATAAATAGTTATAAATAATTGACCCATTTTATCATTTTGATATTTTTGCATTATATCAGTGATAACGTTCTAACTTCAAATTCTTAGTTATCTCTATTTAAACCTCTCTCTGGACTTTCTTTGCCATAGAGCTGCTTGCACCTTTTCACCAGGACTTTGCTTTGGTGAGGCACGAGCAAATTTTAATCCTGAAAATACAGACCAGGGAGAAAACGTTTGAAAACCACTGGTCTAAGGAACTGTAATCTCCAAAATTACCCCCCCCCCCCGGTGCCAAAAAAAAAAAATATTTCCCCTGATTTTTTTATTTTGTGAGTGGGCCAGTCAACTTCAGTTATACTGAAATTGAATGTTGTGTGTGATTGTTTCATGTTTGCATCATTTTAAAACTTCTTGGAGTAAGCTAAATTGTTTCGCTTTTCTCATCTTTCAGTTATGTTTTCCTATTTTAACAATTGCAGGTTTGATGGGCCACAATGGTTATTATGAAGCTAAGGTAAATGGAAAGGTGGGTTTAGTACCTGCAAAATATTTGCATCAGCTGAAACCAGAAACAATGTCCAGTGAAGAGAGAAGAGCGTTCAGATTACAGGTAAATACTTGGAATGTTTTTTGTCTTTTTTTAAACTTTTTCTTATTCACTTTTCTCTTTCTTTTTTTTTTTTTTAGATCAGTGGTTCATGGCCTTTTTTTACCCATGAACCACATTTAACTCTTTATTTTATTTTTTTTTTTTTTTTTTTGTGTATCTCCAGAAGCATTCGATGAAAAAAAAAGCTTATTTTCATTTTTACTGATAGATAATACAAATAGCAAATGTATATGCTTTATTTTGAAATAAAACTAATTTAATGAAAATAAACTCGTATTTAACAACTAAATTCTATGGAACATTTTTTTAGATGAAAATATATTGAAAGTGCACTAATTTTCAAATTCACTACAGCAAATTTACATCCAGGTTCATATAAGATATTTCTTTTCCTCACAGAATTGCTACTAATATAATGTGGGATGATGAAAAACAAAAGTGCTAAAAAGTTTCATGACATTTTTTTTCACCTCAAGCAAGACAGGACCAACACTAGTGCACAGGGGGTGACAGTGAGAGAAAAAATCATGAGATGTTGAAGAAAGGATAAAAGACAGATGAAATTCAAAGAGACAGAAGATGGCAATTGAGGTTGCATTTCAACTTTTGGAGATGTAGCTAAAGTAAATGGAAGGGCATTGCACAGTATGTATACTTACTTCCAGCTACAATTTCCAAGAGTTTAAGTGCAACATCAATTGCCATCTCTTATCCTCTTGACTCCCATACTTCTCCTATTTTTAATTGAAGCTGCTGTTGCAAACTTTCAAAACAATGGAAAAATATGAATTTCGTGTGTTGATAAAGCATTGATTTCTGATGGGGAAAAATACTGTTCAAGCCAAGCAATGGCTTGATAAGTGTTATTCAGACTCTGCTCTCTCGGAAACAATGATTAAGAGGTGGTATGCTGACTTTAAACACAGTCATACAGACACAAATAATGATGAATGTTCAGGTTGCCCGAAATCAGCAGTTGTCTCAGAAAACACCAAAAAAAATCCACAAACTGGTTTTGGCCAGTCATAAATTGAAGTTGCATAAGATAGCAGAGGAGTTGAACATATCAGAAAGCATTGTATTCGCCATTTTGCATAAACATTTGTCAATGAGAAAGTTGTGTAAAAAGTGAGTGCTGCATTTGCTCATAGTTGATCAAAAACAACAACACGTCAATAATTCAAAGCATTGTTTGCAACTGTTTCCATGCAACAAGGAGTTTTTGTATAAGTATATGACAACAGATGAAACATGGATCCACCATTTCACTCCAGAGTCAAATCGACAGTCAGCTGAGTGGACAGCAGCAGGTGAAAGCCATCCAAAGTGACCAAAGATGCAAACAATAGCAGGAAATTTCCAAAAAATGGCCACAAATGAAGAAGAAAAAAGTGATCTTTCACCAAGACAACGCACCATGTCACAAGTCGATTGCAACAATGGCAAAACTACATGAATTGCACTTCAAATTTATTCTGCATCCACCCTATTCTCCAGATCTGGTTCCAGCAACTACTGGCTGTTCGCAGACCTCAAAGAATGTGCCAGGGAAAGAGATTTGACTCCAATGAAGAAGTGACGTGTGTATTTTGAGGAAAAGATAAATTGTTTTACAAAAAAGGCATCGAATTGTTAGAGAAGCATTAGAATCAGCGTATCACCCTAGAAGAAGACTGTTGATGAATAAAGTCAAACTTTGCCTAAAAGTCGGTTTATTAGTTAGGCCCAGAATTTATTGAGGGATGTGTTAAATCCTCCCCCCCCCCCGCCCCCAGAAATATACCTAGCTAAAATATAGGGTACATTTTATCATTTACAGTGTCTTAGCATACAGGAAGAATGGCACTTATTTTTCTCTCTTCACCTTAACCCAAGGAAATATATACACCACTGCTCAAATATTTTATTGCCTGGCTGATTTAATTTTTGGATCATCGGAACAACAATATAGCTGAAAATTGATGTTTTTTATTTCATAAATTATGCGTTTCAGATTAAGACTAATAAAAAAACGATCTTTACTTCAGTTCCCAAGTGAACCCTTGGATACAAATCCTGAACAAAAAAATCAACCAGAGTCCTGGTCATACTTTCCACAATCTCACTCAGGTAATAAATATTTCTATATTATTGATTGATACATTTTTCACGGTTTATCAACCAATTGCAATTTAAAGTCAGGAAATATTTTTGGATTTTAAGAACATTTTTTTTTTTTTTTTTTTTGAGATAATAATGATTTAGTGATACAAATCTTACTAATTAAACCCTTAGCTAGTGGAGAAAAGTTTGGTTAGTTTCTTTCCCAAGGGTATTTATGTATAAATGAATATAACAAACCCAACTGGAATTGGAACATGGCTCTCTGATTAGCAATTCTGAGCCATTATACCACCAGAAACTCCAAGCTTACAGTATCTGATATTCTCAAGTGTTCACCCATCTAGGTACTGACGAAGTTCAACATTGCTTAACTTTGATGATCATATTAAATATCAATGCACAAAGTATTTTCTTTTGGTATTTTTAATCCTCCATCATTTGCAATGAAATAAAACCAATATAGTTTTGACCATTTTTTTTTTTTAATAAAAATTTATTTTTGCATTCTCATGTTTATAAAATACTTATTTATGAATAATAAAAACATGGCAAATATGGAAAAACATGCTCACAATAAGATGGAGTGTCAGAAGAATGGTTTTTCCCATGATACCACATTTTTGACTATCTTCACTTTTGGGCAATGTTTGTTATTTTAAAAAGCAATGATTAAAATTGTAAAAAAACCAAAACATATGAAAAGAAATTTATACATTTTTTTTTTCTTGGAACTTTACAAAAAATGATAAGCACATAAGTGAATGGAAAGAACATAACCTGAATTTGAACTCTGCTCTCCAATTTCTCATTCTGAGCTACTATCCATTGCATTGCACATCCATAGTGTCCGGATAATTAAAGAACTACTGTAACAGGCATTAATGCAAGTCATTGAATCTTATATTTGCTGATGCATACCTTAAAGTACTGTTCTATTTTCCCTTGAATTTTTTTCTTTTTTCTTTTTTACTTACAGCAAGCATTCCAAAAGTATCAGGTGGACACCCTGTACAACCAAACCTAAAGGGTTGGAATAAATCTATAAGCATGCCCCGACTTCCAGGCACGTCTACATCTTCAGCTGCCCCAGCAGCTCTCAGTGGAGGTGGACAGTTTCCAAAAAGACACAGTGGTGCATCAACTTCACATCCAACAAAAGGTAAAACAAGTTTTACTTTGAGACACAAACTTCAGACATTTGCTCAATAGTAATGTTAATATTAACCATTTTCCTATAAGGGAACATTTGGCATTCATTAACCAAGCAGTCAGTCAGTCAGTTAAGCGCCATACATAATACACACTTGGGCAATCATGTCTCAAAAGAGACATGACTGACTGGGCAGAAGATTATCCCACAGTAGGTTGCCATTGCTTTCTGCGGTAGACTGGTTGCCGGCCAAGGCTATAGAACCCAATCTGTCCTGTTATTTAACCCATAACTGGAAGGAAAAGATGGATTAATACCTTTCCCAAGGGTATATATGCGTTGTGGTACAGTGGATCTCGGCTTGGAACAAGAAACCGGGGAGCCGAGTTCAAATTCCAGTTGAATCCATTGTATTCACTTACGCACAAATACCCTTGGGAAAGGTATTAATCTGTCTCTTTCTTCCAGTTATGGGTTAAATAGCAGGACAGATTGGGTTCTATAGCCTTGGTCGGCAACCAGTCTACTGCAGAAAGCAATGGCAACCTACTGCGGGATAATCTTCTGCCCAGTCAGTCATGTCTCTTTCGAGACATGATCGCCCAAGCGTGTATCACGTATGGCACTTAACTGACTGAATACAATGGATTCAACTGGAATTCGAACTCCAGCAGCCAGTACTGCTCTGAAAATACGCTTTTTTAGAAAAACTGGTTTCTCAAGTCCAGTAGCTGTTATCACTCAGTATTGATGAAGGCTTCCTTCCTAACTTTTTATTTGAATTCGTGTGGAATGTCAATATCTTGATTATATCATTATTCTCTCTTCAGGTTATATATGTTATGCATTTTAGTTGTTGTTGCTGTTGGTAATCCTCAAGTGATATTGTTTCTGCTAGTTGGTACAGTTCTTTGCAATTTTGTAACACCTGTCCACAATGTTCAAAGCAGGACGATTTTTGCCAAGATACTCAGGCTTTACTTGAAACATTTTTTCAATATTGATCTAAGGAAGCAGTTGTATACAGCTGACAGTAAAGATATTTCTGAACAGGTTTGGCATCATGCATGACATCCATATAAAATTCTCAATGTGACAAGATAATTTAAGATTATGAAGACATCAGGTAAGTAACTACAAGGAGTTTGAGGTTTTAGTAATAATAATAATAACGGCGGTCTTCGTATGATCTTCTATTTTCACTCAAAACCATTTTAACCATTGACCCGAAAAAGCAGTTGTATACAGCTGACAGTTTAGATATTTCTGAATGGGTTTGGTACCATGCATGACCTCTATATGAAAGTCTCAATCTGATGAGGCTATTTAAGGGGATGAAAACCTTTGTTAAGTAACTACAAGGGGTTTCAGGTTTTAGTCATAATAATAATAATAATAATAATGACAGTCTTCACCATGATCCTCTTGCTCAAAACCATTTTTAACTATTGATCTGATAAAGTGATTGTATGCAACTGAGTGCTTTATTCTGAACAAATTTGGTGCCATACATTACATTAATATGAAAGTTTTGATCTGACAAGGCTGTTTAAGAACATGAGTTTTCAATGGGAATTGTAACTTAGCTCTCTGATTAACAAATCTGAGCCATTATCCATTGCACCACTCGCACATCCAAGCATACAGCACCTTGTATTCCCAACCAATCATCCATCTAAGTACTGATCAGGCTCAACATTGCTTAATTTTGGTGATTGTACTAGAACCAATGTTTCAACGTGTATGGCCATAAGCCTAGTATAATAAAAGAACTGAAATTAAGAAGACAGAAGATGATTATTGGCATTGCATTTAAAGTTTTGAAGATCGTAGTTGATAGAAAAGCAAGAAGCTGGAAGAGACAAGCATGAAGTGCAAAAGAAGAAACTATTAGCAAAGAACTTATACATAGCCAATTCTACTGTAAATTGGTGAGACCTATCTGTCAATCTAGTAGTACTGTACTTAACATAGCTTCCCTTTAAATATAAATATTTTTATAGCATTTGTTCTCATGAGCTTTCCCCTTTGGTAACTCCTCTTACCAAAGAGGGAAGCTCATCAGAACAATTGCCATAAAAATATTTCTAGAAAAGGCACCGGGAAACTGTTATGGTAATTGGAAAGTGACCAAAGCTGAGATGACATGTCATGATGGATGACATTGCAGATTCTTTGGATTTTGTCAAAAATCTCCAGATGCATAGCACAACTTTAATTTACTGATCAAACGTGAAACTAGATATGTGAGCACAGACAGGTTTTCAGCCGCTGATCATTCCCCTCAGGGGTCAGTGCATACTACCTCCAAACTGTAACGTAATGTAAACCTAGGTAGAAAAAAAGCAAATGCTAAAATGATAGCAAGGGTCATAAAGTGATAGAATTTCTTCAGAATTTAAAAATTTTCTTATGAATAACATGGCAATATAATTCCTTTAGTAGAAAAATATTTGTTTAATTATATTTTGACATAGCTGGTATGGAGTGTGATCAGGGTCAATGCAAGTGTCTTGTACCAAGCCTTCTCTAATCTATGATACAAGTCTGTTGGGGGGACACTCTAGTACATCTCAATTTTCATAAGGTCACATTTATATAAAATTCAAATTTTATTTTAACCTAATTATGAACAATAATGGATATATATATATATATATATATATATATATATATATATAGTCATCATGCTTGAGCAGCTAATTTTTTTTCAACGTCTACCATTCTTCCACAGTGCTCAGTCAGAGTGTGAGAGTGTAAATAGTCATCCGCAGACAGATCTGTTTTGCTGTATCACAGCTCATCACTATTGTTAGACATCCAATTGCTTCTAGCCAGGATTGAAACCTGACTGAATTTACATCACTTGGCGATTCTACCTCTGAGATATGGTCACTCGGTAGAGGAAGGCAGACTTTGTGCGTATTATATACAATGTAAACATACACAATATAGGTGAACAATTCAACTTGAAAAATTGAAAATGACTGCAATATATCTAAATACACATTAAAGACATGTCATAATAGATCATTCCATTTTAAATAAATCAGGGCCAGTGTAAGAGTCTCATGTCACCTCAAATCTATGATATGCACCTCCCCCACTCCTCAAATCTATAATAGGGGGCTCCCAACTCTACTACATCTCAATTTTCTTAAGGTTGCATTTATTTAAAATACAAATTTTATTGTAACCTAATTATTTACAATAATAGATCATAGGCAATATAGATGAACTAGAAAAATTGAAAATAAATACAATGTGTCTGAATACAAATTAGATGTATGTAATAGAATACCATTTCATCTTATATAAATCAACAATGTTTTCTAGCAATTTTTAACATCAACTTGAGATTTTTCTAATTAAATATTGAATAATTTTAACACATTCAATATTATAGATAAAAAATAGTGAAGTTTATATAGTGTTTTTTTTTATAGATTTAGCAGGAGTAAAACGAATTCAAGGATTTGGATGAGAGAAAAAAGAACCCAGAATGATGTCAAAATTTTTCATCCTTTAATAGTCGGTTGTGTTTAGTTGAATTTGTAACATAATATAAATGTAAGTATAAAAGCACAAATGTTGATAAGATAGTGAGGGTCACAAAGCGCTGCCTGGTACCCCTAATCAAACTTGTCCTCTCCAAGTTTGGAGGATTCTGGGGTAGTATACACTGGCCACAGGGCCTATGTATACTACCCCAGAATCAATTCAATTACTCACTTTTAGTTGGATTTTTTAAATCTTTCTATCATATTGTTCTGTAAAATATATATTGTACTATTTTCCAGGTCTGCCTGAAGCCCCCTCCAATTTTTGCCTTGAAAGATTGGTTGGTGAGAACAGTGTCCTCCTGAGTTGGCAACCACCCATAATGGATGAATTGGATCAAAACAATGGAATGCAGTTGATTGGTTATAGAGTAAGTAGATATTTGGAATGACTAATGAATCTGCTGTTCATTTGTTATGTTTTTTATGCTGAGTGGATGGACACTAACTTAAATATTATTAAATATGAGATGCATATGAATTTAATCCCTATTTAGGGATCTATTCACATAGCCATATGCTCAACTTAGTTTCAGGTATACAGGGTGCAATGGGTAAATTATTGGCATTTTATAGTCTTAATTTTGCATGTGCATACTGTTTGGTTTTGATTTTGTTGACTGCACAGTATGGGCAACCATCTGTGAGAAAAAAAGCACCATGATGCTATTCACTCTGCTAGAAATTTAGAAACATCAGGCAATACTGCTTGATATTCATGTCAGAAGTTCTAATACGAACATTTTAGAGTGTTTAGATGTCAATCTGAGGTCAGTACAGAGAATTCGGAAAAAGTTGGATGAGTCTAATTGATGATTATGAAGGTATAGCAGCTCAGAAAACTCACTCTGATCTTTCTGATAAGAAAAGAACTCCCAAATTTGTTAGTGAGGGCCTCAGATTCAACATAGAGGCCTACATCAAGTGCCTTGAGGAGGTAGTACTACCCTGACTCAAGGGGTGGCTACTGAAAGAATCTATGTCTAGCAACAGGACTCTGCACCATGCCACACAAGCAGGAGAATCCAGTTATGGCTGTCAGGCAATTTTGCAACAACATCTCTCCTTACATCTGGCCACCTAACTCCCCTTGATTATTATGTGTGGGGCACAGTTGTTGTGTAACACCAAAGATGAAATAAAGTCAAGGATCATGGCAGCATTCACCTACTTAAACAAGGAGACTGCCCTGAAGAGTTGCAGGAGATTCTAAAGTCATTGGATGCCAATGGCGATTTTATTGAATAAATTTACTTTTTAGTATTTGAAATGATTTGTTTGAACATTATTTTGATCGATATTCATATTTAAGTAGATATTCTGTTTTTAATTAAACAGTATTATATGTTTATCCTGATTATTTACGATAAATTTTTATTACAAAAATGTGTGTCATTCGGCAGGATTCAAACCTGCAACTACATAGGGGAAGCTACCATTTGATCTGGCAACGTCTTAGATCTCTCGACCACAAATGACCTCCAGTCTAAACAAGGTTTTAATCAAGCCTATACAACACAATTTTCAATTCATCGCAACAACCGTATCTGCTCTGAAATGTATCGTAATGTCAACAAATGTAAACATGTTACGGAAATTAACAAAGATTAACGAAACTTGGTTATAAACAACCGACAATTTGAAATGATTTGTTTGAAAATTATTTTTGATCGATTTTGGTTGTTGCAATGAATTGAAAATTGTTTGAATCCTGCCGAATGACACACATTTTCATAATAAAAATTTATCGTAAATAATCAGGCCAGTAGACATAAATATATAATACTGTTTAATTAAAAACAGAATATCTACTTAAATATGAGTATTGATCAAAAATAATGTTCAAACAAATCATTTCAAATTGTCAGTTGTTTATAACCAAGTTTTGTTAATCTTCGTTAATTTCCGTAACATTTTTAGTATTTAAAGATATTTTTGTGCAATTTTGGTAAATATATCTGATAAAATGAGATGTCAGTGTTATTTTCATTTTGGCATCATTTAGATGACACTTTATCCATCACACCCTTTGTATATACAAAGAAAACTGATGTTTCTTAAAACAGAGTATTTTCTTTAAATTAGACCAATATTTACAGAACATGTTATTCTACTTATAAAATTTAAATGATCATTTTTGCAAATTTTCAGCAAAAATGGTGAAAATATCTCCAAGGAATTTTTTTCTTTTTATAATCATTTCATCCAAAGCAAGGCAATAAAGCCTCTAGGATGCAAGTGTTTACTCAATGTTAGAAAATATGAGAAAATCTGCTATTAAGGAGAGAGGTACAATAAAATAACAAGAATTATGAAGGCAGAAGATAACGATTGACATTGCATTTAAATTTTTGTAGATCAAAATTGGCTATGAAGCTAGAAGCTGGTAGAGAGTTCCACAAGCAACAAATTCAATTGAAGAAACCATTAGCATAAAACTTATGGTTTCATTAAGCCATTCCAACTGTAAAATGATGAGACCTTGCTGCCAATCGAGTACTTAAATTCATGGAGTCTAGATACCATAGAGAAAAGTTCATCAGAACAATTATCTTGAAAGTATTTATAGAAAAGGCACAGGAAAGATGCATTATAGCAGTGAGAAAGTGACAGAAACTGAGATGCCAGGTCAGGACCAATAACAATGCAAATTCCTTTTTGGATTTTATCAAGAATCTGTAAATATATAGCAGAAGCACCAAAGCAGATGTAGCAAAGAATGAACAAATGGTAGACTTATAAATATCTCAGATTCTGGAAAGTAAAATTGTCAAGCATGACACAGTGAACCAGGTTTCCTAGCAGCAGACTTAACAATTGATTCAATATAATCTTTCCATTTTATGTCAGCAGAAAATATTAGTCTGAGAAGGCTCCATGGGTCCCTCTTATGGAAGTTAGCATCAGCCATGCTGATGAAAGGCAGAAAGAGGTCTTTCAGATGATTGATAGAGAGCTGTTTTGTTTTGGAAATATTGAAATTAACAAGATTTTTCAAAGCTAATATGATAATTGGTAGGCATACACACAATTCATCATAAAAATTGATTTCACAAGTACTATAGGTGTTTTTACTAATATTTGATAATGCTAAGTTTATTTCAAGTAAATGTAATAGGTTTTTTTTTCTAATATTTGAAATAAAATCATGTTTTCTTTCCAGATATTTTTAAATGGTCGGCTCTGCCAGCAGCCAGGCAGTGCTCATCTCGCAAAGGCAGTTGTGGAGAACTTGGATCTGTCACGGCCACAGTATTTTGCCATCCAGTCTGTTGCAGCCAGTGGTCAAATGTCATCACCAGCTGAAGTTGTGTTTGAAGGGTTGGATCGGTGGTTGGATGATGGCGCCAGTGATATCGGGTCAGACACAGATTTATCTGACATTCTTCCCAGTCCTCACCTCAGTCTGGGACCCCGAAAAATGGTAAGCATCACCCATTCTGTTTCTTTTTTTTTTTTTGGTGGGGGGGTAAAGACAGGAGTTAAACATTATCATAAAACGGGTAATTTTTTTTTTTATAATCGTGTCATCCCAAACAAGGCATTTTACTGCCACTGTTGTACCAGGAGTTACATAGAAGGAAAGTTATGAGAAAGAGTGACAAGTTACAGAGAGTTTCAGGAAGAGGGTAAGAGATGGATGAGAATACTAATGAGAGTGGAGTGGACGGAGAAAGGAGCATGAGACAGAGAGGATGCAAGTTAGTGAGACAGGAGATGACTATTAACTTTACATTTAAATTCTTGAAGATTGTAGCTGTCGGGAAAGCAAGTAAGCAGAAGGGAATTCCACAGGTGGGAAGTGTGAGACAAGAAGCTGCTGGAGTAGAATTTGGTGTATTTTCCACCAAAAAACCCTTTTCTCACTTATGAAACATTGTGAGTCTCTCACTTCTTTTTCTCTATTTCTATGGCATGTCTTCTGACAAGCTACATTCTTTGGCCCCAACAACCCAAACCTTTTCTTGTATTGCCTAGATGGATATGATACACTAAGAAAGTTTGCTGCAGTATTATTCAACACAATATCTGGTGCTAAATAGATATACACAGAACAGTACAATAGTTACAATAACAGACAAGACAGAGCTTACAACACAGAGAGGAGGGGTTTAGATCACAATAGTCACTGAAGTAATCAGTCCGAACATTCTTCGAATGACACTCAAATATTATGCTTCGGATGCTACTATTCTTTACTTAGACCAATTCAGACCATGAGACATTCCATCATTTAGAGTGTTGCAAGGGTGTCAGTCACTCTATAACACCTTTTCAACTGGACCCACCATACCACATACACAAAAATAGATCATTCCCAAGAACTGTTGCTTTAAGGAACAAACACCCAGTAGGATGCTTTCTCGATCACTAAAATCTTGACCACTTCAAGTTTAGTGTTAACTGTTATCTTTCCTGTATAAACCCATGAACTTAACTTCATACTTTTACTTACACTCATACAACACTACACAGTAATCCCTATCTTGAGTGGCTCTTGAGCCTTGTTTTGGGTTAATATTAGTATAAAAAAAAACATCATCAAAAGAATTCTTCTCAAATATGTGCAGGAGTTTAATTTTTCTTAAATTTAACTTAATAATTAAACAAGCATCAAGTTCAAAGATAAGTGCGTCAAGTTCAAATTCCTATTGAGGCCTTTGTATTCACTTTCATGCAAATGCTTATGTGAAAGGTGTAAATCCATCTCTTCTCCTCTAAGAGTTTAATAGCAGAGTAGACTATACTTTCTGTCCTTGGTTATCAACCAGTCTAGAAGCACAACACTGAATTCCAAACTAGTTGGCCAGGAGACTAGCTTTGACCACTCTGTAATAACCTTCTCAACTACAGAAGCTATCGCAGCAACATCTCTTGTTGGGAGGCTGTTGTAGTATCATGACAACTCAACTATTTGAAAGTTATTCCATTTAAACAGGGACTCTAGGACAAAACTTTAATGGGACCTTCTCAGGAGAGGTGGACTTGATACTGCCTTTTGGAATTGGCATGTAATAAAAATCAGTTGGCCTCGACACTTTCTCATTATTATTCTTAACCTCATCTTGATAAGAGTACTACAGTTGTGGCCCTTTTTGCCACAGGTAAGTCTTCAGGATTAGCCTAGAACTTTGAATTCAAAACTGGTTAGCGATAGGGTTTAGAACCTACTTAGAGAATGCAGAGGCTAGGTCAGAATATCTTGTGGGCTTGGAATTCTGACAGTGAGGGATTGCCTTTTCTTTAAGTTTTGGAACTCGTAGGGTTGGTGTGTCAGTTAACTAATAATCTAAATCCCTAAGTTTTGGATATCTGACCAAAATTGCACAAAGTTGGCAGGTGGCTGCAAGAATTTTGAAGCTTTCTGTGTTCCATAGACAAGCTAAAGCTGCATGTGGTGACATTCAAAGCCAATAAGAAGGCATGTGTTCCCTGGAGCTCTTTCTCTCACTACCTACTACAATTGATGCTACTATTGTCTATTCTTCTAAAAAATATAAAGTGTCTTTCATAAATACAGTTCATGAAGTGCTGTTGCAGTATGCAGAGCTGAAGCGATACAGAACGCAGCCCTATAGAAACAACAACAACACCTTGAGATATAAGGCTGCGGTCCTATAGGCCACATGTGTACATATGTGCACTCCACATGTGCACCTACAGTTCTACATTCAGAAATGTCTAAACTGTAATCTATATACAGGGTGTATATATCCTCAAGTCTGGACACATTGAAAAATTCATATTTTCAAGAAATAAAATTTTCAAACAAATTTTATTGAATTAGAATATTAACAAATAACATCTTCAATATGATTTCTATCATTTCTCATGCAAGGGTCAATGCATGTTTTCAAAATTCATGTGAACCTGGTGCAGTTACTCTACATAGTTGTCAATTGTGGCACATTCAGTCTTTATGTGTTCAATCAAGTGTGTTGCATTTGTGATTTTCATTGAGAACACCTTCATCTTAGCATACACCAGAAAATGAAGTCAATTCTTTCTACATTCAACAAAACAGTATTTAATTTGTAGAGTTCAAAAAATGTACTTATTAAATGAGATTTCCTATGTCCAAAGACTTTAGGGAC